>JAAOAT010000136.1:0-30487 GCA_013186855.1 Fusarium ramigenum | reverse complement strand
AATCGCTATGCAAGCAATTACAGGTGTGCTACAGCTGCCTTATAGAAGCCTTACAGCGCTGTTACGGGCACGAATCGTAACAGAATTGACTTCATCCCAGGCTAAGTCTAATCGAGATTTCATCGAGGCTGCCAATTGGAACGACGAAATGGCTGTCATTCTACCAAGTTAGGGCCTAGATGAGGTTCCTGGTCATGTTGCAGGAGCAAATGCAGAATATAGTCGGATTAGCCAAGAATAGCATGCTTGGTTTAGCCTTGGAGATGTTTCACTAAGAAAGGTGACGGGCTTAACGATGCTAGTATTGACATATTCCTGTGATGACAAAGTTATCATCATTTATTAGCAGGGCTCACAAAGCTCTCCTTCCGTGCCAGACTCATCGGGCAACAGGACGTCGTTTCAAATGATTACACAATGAAATGCTTCTGTAAACATTTCGACAGCCCTAACGGCCTTGAGAAGAGAACAATCATCGGTCAAGGCTATCCGCAAGCTGAAAGCCTGCTCTACATGAACAACTTCATCATCAACACAGCTGCAATGACTACAGCTCAAAGAAACGCCTTCTTCCAAAGAATTGAAGACCAAGGCGCCTAAAAGGGAGGCCTTTCCTTCCCACGGAAAATGGAAGCCACTACGGATCACCTAGCTGACGCCCACGAGATCGATGAGCTTATGATTGTTCGGATTGCCCGCCTTGGAAACGATGCTATCTCTGCTGCTACAAGAGTCCCTCAAAATATGAGGGAAATCATCCACGGAGAAAGGAAGGAGCCCAGGAAGCTTGCCTGGGGAAACCGCCCCGAGTAGGCCCTTCACATCGCGAGATTGAGAGCAAATCAGGCTCGGTTGGCATCACTGTACTTTCCGTCATCCAGCAATTCGTTTCTCCTTTTATGCGCAGGTTGCTTCTGGGGATGATCCTCAGGCAATGCATACATGTAGGCGCTGTAGCCGAAGTAGACGAGATCCGCGAGGACTGCGTCTTCTATGCTGCCTTCTCCGATAGCCTTACGGAAGCATGTAAAGCCATCGTTCATGCTGAGCTCTCGGCGTGCAACATCAAGTTGACGGAAGTTGATTCGTGTAGGGGATGGTATGCTTCCGCGAACCATCTGTGGCCGAGGCCCGATAAACTGTGCGACAATCACAGCGGAAGTCATCTTGAGAGTGCTATCTTGAGTTGACAGACTTGCTTGCATCGGTGAGCTTACCTCCTGTGTGTTCTGTGTGGCCTGGAGGCTGAAGCCTCTTTTGACCCCTCAACCTTATCACAGGCATCGCTGTACGCTCTCTGGCTGTAGCTTTGAGGCTGTGGACGTGAGTCACTCGGTGACTCAAGGAGCAAGGGTTGCTGTGGAGGAGGCAAGGTTAAACTGGTCAAGGTTGGGGAATATTGAGCCACAAGGTGGTGAAAGATCAGTCATAAAGTCATTGGCCCCATGCTGCCAGTCGGTTGTGGTCGTATGGTAGAATGACGTGAGAAAGCAACACGCCGTATATGACTGGCAGTGAATCTTGCATCAGTAAGTCGCGTTTAAATGCGTCGTCGGAGATGATTGCCTGAGGGTGGCTATGCACCCAGCCCCAATACCATTGATGGATGTTGATGTCAAGAGGATGCGGACGGATCGGCAGCGGCGACATCATGGTATGACCCCGGCGACATCTTTAGCGTACCGTGGAGACTCGTATGGGCTGCGTGCGTCTTGCAGATGCCCCTGATCGATCATGGGAGTCTCAGCCTCAGGCGACATGGGCTGAACGGAATAAGGCTGTACGGGCTGTCGGGATTGCTCGTCGGGGTGACATATACAGGCTTGCCCGCATTGATGTTCATGAAACGCCCTGGGTCATGCAAAGCGCATTCGCCTTGCTCCGCGGACAATGGCATGGGCTCTGAAAAATGGTGTGAGTCTATACTCATTGAAAAGACTTCTCCACTTGGATTTACGAACCTGATCACCTCACTTCACGATGTGATGGGAGTGAGGATATCAATGATTCCAGTCGGGGAAGGTCATGTCATCGACAAAGAAAGAAAGGTGCGGGTCGCATCGAAGACAATTGCAAGACCGTGGCAATCCAGTCGATGTCGCGATCTCGGTACTGATGGATGATCAAGCTCGTTCAATTGGCGTATCAAGCCGTGCACGGAGTAATTCGATCGTGCGGTATAGCGGCCGAGCTGGCCTCAATAATATGGGTCTGCACCCCCCTTGCTTCTCACTCTGACGTGTCAAAGAATCGATGTGCAAGATTTCACACTTCGCGGACTGGATCGAGCTATGGCGTAAAGAATACAATGAGGTTGATAAACAAGCCATAGAAGGGCATCGTTTCAATCTAAAAAGATGTCAGATGGTTGAAGTAGAAAGGATGAAAAGACCTCACAAATAAAAATGCCATGGATCGGAGACGCATTGAGATCTGGGGAGGAATAAACCACTGTAAAGCGAGAGGCTTGTGAGACTAAGGCGGGTGTGTCGCCCATCGTTCGAATCCCCATCCGAAAGCTTTGTCGAGACCTTACTTGAAGATGCAGAGGGGATGATTGCGTTGGATGCTCGACAACGGCTGGTTTGAAGTCACGGGAGAGGATGTGGGCTTACTCCAATTCGTCATCCCTGGGGGTGTCAATGGAAGACAAACGTTTCTTGGGAGAGTATCGAGAGGAAATCCGATACGGATTGAAACCCTGAAAGGGCGAGTGAGATGAGGCTGAATGTCCGGGCTTGAGGAGTGCTCTCCAAAGTGCTGTACAGAGGGTCGCCGGCCTCGATATGACTATGAAAGCACTGTGTGCACCAAAATTGACCCACGAAACCTTGAGTTCTGTATTCATCTCGGTGGAATGGAAGTATGTTTGTGCATAGGGCGTATCGGCAGTTGAGAAGGAAGTCCGGGATGTATATTGAGTAGCAGGGATTACATGGAAGGTGATGGGGACGGAGATGTAGGCTTGAGCCTCCCGGCTCGTACGGTCCTTGCCGACAATAGTTCGGTTCACTGGATTAGCCGACACGTTTGTGGAGTTGTATTGTGGTGTGTGTGCAGAGAAGCAAACCCGAGGTTATATCCCTTGATATACCTCTTGGTCTCTTCCCTTTGCAAAGCCCTAGGGCTTGCAATAAGATTTATCGGTCATCGTGAAAGCTTCTGGGTAAAAGCTTATATCGGGGGGGAAAATATCGTGTTGTCATTCATCACCTGTGTTCGCACCCTAAAGCTTAACCTTATAGGCGGCAGTCATCCATAGTATATTGAGTAGATGTAAGAGGGAAGTGTGGCGACAGGATGTGTGATCTTGACGGGCATTGCGCGGTCGACACGCGCCATCTGTCGAAGGGATTCTGGGCCAAGACAGAATTATACTTCCGGCAGGTTCATGCTTCTGTCGGCTCGGGCCAGGACCGTCTTTCGATTCTTCGGAGCTGGGGAGAAGGTGCGTGGGTACTGGAGAGGGCTTCAGCATTGGCTCAGAAAGCCTCTTGATTGTCTTGATATCGTTGGCGGTCGGACCTTGGCCCGGGAACAAGTGAGAGCCTGATATGTGGTGTCAGTATAAAAGAGGGACTCTTAAACTCAGACAAACTTGCCTAAGCTCTGTATCGTTGGTTTGGAGGTAGAGTCGAGACTGAGGCCAAATTGAGAAGAAATCGAGGGGATGCCGTCCCAGAGTACAGGCTTGAAAATATTCGAGGCAAATGCGAGATGTTCGGAAGATACCGTGATGTGCAGTGCGTCCGCAGCCTCTTTGAGAAGTCCCTTTGTCGCCGTAGTCATCGACGAATGTGTAAATGTCGAACTTCAACGACCTTAATCTCCAAGCCAGGGATTTGGTGTGAGTTGCGATTGCGTGTAATGAAACTCCTGGTGGAGATACTTGACGCAGCAGACGACAGAAGGTGAAATGAATGGCGTTGCGGTGGTGAGGGAGGAATAAGCGCCCCTCGATTGAGGTTTGTCGATCGAAGGCTCGGGCATTGTCTTTGGGAAAGGCTGGCGCATCAGCGTTCTTAATCGGAAGAATGCGCTTTCACAGCTTGCTGCGACCACAATGCAATGACTAATGAAGGTTTTATGTGGCGTGCTAGCGTATGAAGTTTTGCCACGATCGAAGATAACAGTGACTCGGAAGCACACCGAGACGGATGGCGCACCTCCCAGTTTGTGAGCGATGCTGGTTTACGCCATTTGACTGCCTGGGGCTTGTTCCTTAGGTTCTGTAGTATTGTAACTCGGATTGCCAAGGGGATGTGATCTATCGAGAATTGGAGTGTTCTGGTGAGTTGTTTTTGTAGGGAATAGCGTTTTTAGGTAGTCAAGAGTACAGTGTGACAACCGACGATATGCTGAATCTTAAGACTGACCCTCAGAAGGGAGATGGAAACGCGACGGGGCTTAAAGTATTTCTTTAAGGGGGCTAGGCCAAGTATGCATGTCGTCTGCGCCAGCACTCAGGCATGAGAGACGTCAAGTGTTGGCAGACATAATGGGCCGGAAAGTACTTCTGAGAATATCTGTGAGAGAAACCTGTCCTGACACAGCGTCCATCTTTTTGACAAGCGCAGATCCCTGTTCAAATCGTTGAGTTGTAGAAGAAGGCAACAGTGTACGAGGTGGAGCTCATGAAAGGTTGGTGGAACGCTCAACGGCTGCGTCAAGAATATAATAGCACTGATTGGTGGATAACTGATACAGTGGAAGAGTGAGCGCGCAGGTGTCGATGGCCGAGAGGTCTTCTGTTGACGATACACGATGCGCTCGGAGGGTTCGGGTTGACCTGTTCGGCTGAAGGTGGTACAGTCGGTGGCGACAGGAGTCGGTAAAGTTGTAGGCTCAGGTATTCGTAGCCGGGTTGATTTCCAATGTGATCGGTCCAGCGGGGAAACATGGCAACTTCAAAGACTTCGTCATCGGCGTAGAGCGAAGTGTGCCTGAGTTGAAAATCGATTTAGCCGGGATTATGCGGTGCTTCGAGAAACATGGATGGGCCGCCGTATGGAAGAGTAGTATTATACAAACTTGGCCTTGTCGACAACTTGGTCGCATTTAGGATGACACGAGTTGCAGAAATCAGGCTCTTAAGCAGAGGCTGTATACAACTGACTGGAGGGGATATCGTCAGCCGCGATTTGCAACTCAGTGTCCTGTATCAAAGGTCGGGGCGCGATGGATGACACCGTCTGGAGATGTTTGAGTAGCTGACTTGTCTCATTGTTCGGCTAGCAGTATGCGTGCTGACTGTTGACTGTAGGGTTCTCTTCGTACATGGACCTGTAGGCAATAAGGGGCTTCCGTTGCGTTCCTTGCTCAAAGGGCTTTTTTCATAACCTCATGAAAAGCTGTCCCAAGCTGATGGGAGCTGTCGACATCTACAGCACCATCGGAGGAGCTCCGGTCTTCTAATGGCTGTCGACCTCGTCGTGACAAGGGGACGCCCATTGAGTAGGGGTACATCTTCGGTGGACCGTGGTCGATGCAGCAGCATACCTTCATGCTCGGGCGAGATGGGGAGGATATGGTCAAATTGTCAATCAAGCTAGTCGAGAACGTCGTATGCCAACAACGTGTGGCGGGGTATTATTCTTAAACAAACCTCTAGTGATCAAGCGTGGTTTATTTGCACTGAAGCGTCGCGCGAAATGTGCCCATGTTACCTGCAACTCATGGTAACTTCAAGCTTGGATGTCGGGAATCAGATTTGAGCGCTCAAGTCTCTGTTCCTCCTTATTGCGAAGATTTCATGACCTGCTCATTCGTCGTGAGCTTCGAGTGCGTCGATTGCGTGGGCAGTCGGCGCGCTTGGTTCCGTCCGCAGCATCTCGGATCATCTTAAAGACGGGCAATCTGAGTCCGGCATGCCACGGTGCTTCTATTGTGTTGTTAGCATCGTGACTGCGATTCACAGAATCAGTCTACATACCTGCGTTCCTGTCGCACGAATTGATTTGAAATTCACTGCGTCGCAAATGGCTTTCTCGGTGAGGTACAAAGGTTGCCATACCTTGCTTGATCAAGGGTGCGACGCGTGAAAACGTGACGCGCGAGAACAAATTGTGGGCCTGTTGATCGGTCTGCTGCACTATAACATGATAAGGTACTTTATTGCCACGGCATTAAGGACGATTTTGGACTTCTAGGCACTTAACTTAATATTTCAGTTTGAAATTTCCAGCTTGTTCCGCTTTTAATTGATCAGACTTGTGGAGCCGCGGAGGAGAGGCTGATATGATACCTGATTCCATTCGAATGGCGGTTTGCGAAGCTGCTAGACGGCCTGCTGGATTGAACAAGTCTGATGCTGCTTATATCTCGAACTTCAGACCAAGATTCAGATGTGGTGTTGGCTGATAAGGATATACTTAGAGCTTCTTATACTGCTGGCGGTGTTGATCGGTTCAATGCTGAGCTGGGATGGACACCATAGCTGGTAGAGTTACTGGTCGGGGCCATCAGCGAGTACGAAGTTATAACTCCTGGACTCGTCGTTTGACTCGTTTCCGGCCTAACATGAGGTGCTTAACTCATTCTATTTCTATAGCGAAGGTGTATCCATAACTTTACAAACACTACAGAAAGTAAACAACCCTGAACGCCGCTGCTCTGTAACAGCTATATGCCAAATGCCTGGAATTCAAGACTCAGTGGGGGTATCATCCAACAGCGCATCTAGTCAATCGCCTAAGCGGTCCATCCAACCATTTAATCCAAAACAGCAAATCAATCACCCTGGCCTGCTCCTTGAGCACGCTTCTTGCGGGGTTCAAAGGTCATGTTTCTAAGGCTCTTCGGCGGCTTGTAATCTTCATCATCGCGATCTTCCTTCTCGTTGGCTCCATCTGCCTCCTTGATGTATCGTTTCTCATCATCTGTCGCAATCTTTTCTTCTGGACTCTCCACGTAGCGTCGCTTGGTGATGCGTTTAGGCGTTCGTTCGTTCCGGCTCTTACGCAGTTCTCTCCGCCGTTCGGCCTTTGCCATCATGTCGGACATGTCCTGAAAGGAGATTGTCAAAGGTAAGTTGGGGCAGTCTTGACAAAGAGTGTCTGGTGCAAAGTTGTGAAGTTGGAGGATCAAAGCACCGGGAAGAGGGCGTCGGTCGGCACCTCGGAAGGCCTGAATGAGTTAGCTTCCTTTCTCGCGTTTGGTATGCCTGAAAAGATAGGGACATGACATGCCTCTGTTTGAACAACTTGTTCAATCTCCATTTTGGGCACGTCACTGTTCGGGTCTGGGTAAAACACTGGCTTCCACACCGAGAGGGTAGACTCTTTGTCTGAATTGAGATCAAAGCAAAGAACCACTTTGATGTCGCCGTCAGTATAATAGATATACTGGTGGGCAATCTTTCGCAAGCGCCGTGCATCTTGTGTCAATGCGACCTCAACTACGATGGCCGGGCAATCAGCTTCGTCATGATCGAATTGAGCATCCGGCTGTCGTTCCCACACGTCATTACCATCGATCAGATCAATACAAGAGGATAAAGTATTGTTGATGCTCTCGGTAAAAACACGAGCTTCTTCGTTGTGTCGACCTAGTTCGCGCACCCCTTCGAGAACGGCTAGTCCGAAGAGTCCGATGAAGAATTCATGAAGAACGGAAGGCATGCGAAAGTCGATACGTTCGCGCTCAGGATCGTAGTCGAAGCGGCGAAAATTAGACTGGATCTTGTCGCGGAGCCGGGCGAAGTCAGCCTTGCTGAGGGGGAAGCTTGTCAGCGGCGCAGCTTTGCCAGTCTGGCACTGTCGCTTAAAGTCAATAAAGACCTGGGGGAGTTCGCTAGCCGGTAAGTCGGCTCGTTTGCGTTCGTCTGAGGGTGGAGGAGAAGGCAGCGTCTCAAGGATCTTTCGTTCAGTCGGGGTGACCTTTCGATTGGGATCGACGAGACGCGAGGAGGAAGCCTTTGGTGATAAGTCGGGCGATGAATCAGGCGATGACTGATGCATATCAACCATGCTTGGAGTCTGCGCGCGAGGGTGTAACCGATGGTGGTGCCAATTGCGATGCTGATGCTGATGCTGTTGCTGATGTTTTGTTTTGTTTGGGCTTTCGATTGAATGACGAAATGGAGGGGGCGAAGTTCTTATCTTATCAGCGCGTTGATGACAGATGCTTTTGTGGCGCAGCACTGGGACAAGCGAAGGGTAGGCTCCATCTCATCCCTATCTGATTGGTCAGATTGAGCTCACTGCACGAGCTGGAATGCTCGTTGTGACACTATCTCTTACATAGCATTTTGGCTTTCAAATGCATAAATCAAATTCAATTCATTACTTATAACCGACCTTCAACTAGTTTTAGCACAATATGCATCTAGAATTTGATGTTACTATCACTATGAACGTCAAAGGAATTGCAACCTGGGAATCCCGCCCTGTGAGCTAAGGGCAGCCTGGGAAGCGATTTTTAAGCTTTCGACCGATATTAATAACTCCATAAGATTCGGTTGGCCAATACCAGCCATGCAACTCGCTCCAATTCTCTCTACCGCCTTCGAGCTAATCCAAATCTAACGTAAAAAGCGGTTATGGGAGACGTGGCGAGACCGCCACGAGATGCGACTCTGGCCCACCAACCGATTTGCAGGATTGGCGCAGATCTCCTGGCTTTCATGGTTCATCCACCTGGGGTGGCCGGTCTTCCACCTCGACACGCAGCATCGCATGGTTGAGGATCTCTTCGACCTTTCACTGGACACTGTCTACACCAGTCTCAAAGCTCATTTCAAGTACAGCCCTCCATGTCGCATCGCCAACTTCCCCATCGGTATTGATGTGGAGGAGTACAAGATCCCGGCTCCTCCCAGCAACACCCTTGCACCCGTCTTCTTCGATTGTCGAGGTTGCCGAATGCCGAAGTATCCCGACAACGAGTCCCGCCTCAATCCTCGATAGGCCAACCGCATCGCAGACCTTCTCGTGGAGATGATCCGACAGTTGAAGCTGCCTCCGTCTGACATTGCCGTGCTCACGCCATACCGGGCAAACTTTCGAGCTATCAGAAAACGATTTAAGAAGGAGCCTGAGCTGCAGGGCGTGACTTGCTCGACTTTCGACACGTTTTATGGTTATGAGGCCCAGATTGTGGTTGTTGCTATGTGTGTGACCTAAGAGAGCGGTCCATTGTTTATCGGCAATCCCTGCAGTCTCAATGTAGCTTTGACCCGACAGAGGTCAAGTCTGCTCATCTTTGGCGACATAGGGGTGCTTGACTTCAAGGCCAGGATACTTCTACTGACTTTATTGGTTCGGACTCTGGGCAACGGTTTAATCTTCGGATGTCACGCGATGTACTTAAAGCCCTTCGCGACAGCCGACGAGTAGTGAAGCTTCATGCCAAACATGGGATTGATCACGGTGGGTACTGGGAAGGTATGGAGAGGAAGAAGAAGTGATGAACGGAGACTGTGTTTATATGTTGTTTGTTGGATGAATCAGGCAGGCAACTGAATGATGTCATTTGGTGGGCAAGTTTGTGTTGATTGCTGGATCGTGCGATAAAGTTTGGTATAGGTTGATTTGGGGACAGCATCTGTGCATTAAATGTATGGTCACTGAGGAGGTAGTTGTGATTTCTGTTTTAACTTGTCTCGGTTGACATTACTTATCTCCATTGGCCAGATGGAACAGCACTGACATAAGATCATTACCCTGAACTACTCGTAGTGGTCAACCTAACTAATCTCCTTCTGATACATGGACTTGGCAGACGATATGAGGATGTACCCTTATGATCGTGTTACTCGCCCTCCGGCTCTAAAGAGTCCATTCTAAGTCTTTCCCTCCCGCAATCCACTACTCATCCAGTGAGCCACTAGAGGTCAAGCCCTGCCATCTACCGACAATACCGGAAAGCTCTCAGCAGCGGCGTAGAAGAAGCGGGGTTATGGATCAACGATTGAAGGAGAAAAGCCGCCTTGATAAGTACTTGTGATACTGGATCAAGAACTCGGACAATAACCTTTATGCCTCAGCGGGCCTTTTGCTTTTTGGATGGGGAGTCTTCCTCCTCTTCCCACGAGAGACCAATTCTTGAGAGCGCAGAAGCACGGAACCGCAGACACTATCGCGAATTTGAGGCTTCTTGACGACTTTCGGCGCATTGGCAAAATGGGCACCTTGCTGAAAGGCAATATACATGACACCATTCACTGGTAGGTCGCTTTTGGCGGCGGGATCGAGAACAAGGTCAGGGTGAGGCTCGCCTTTAGTCCCGCCCACGGTGGACCGCCCTCCAAAGCAAAACAGCGTTTGTGGCCCTGAAACCAAAGAGTCGAAAATAAATTTGTCCCCCATTTGGTGATCTTCAGAGTGAAGAACTTCTTTGGGAGCGGCATCAATCTCCATGAACTTGTTCTCAAATACCACTCCATCATTAAGCTCGACCAAGGCAATATCAGTTTCCCCAACTTGCTCACAGACGAACCTAACAAAAGAGCCTGGGTCATTACCTTGCATAACTTTGAACTTGTCCTTAGATTCTGTATCAAGCTTGCCAAAGTGTTTGGCTTACTTCTCGTAGTGTTCCTGCCGAAGGTGAAAAGAGCAGGTAAGCCGTCGTTTGCCTTCTTTTCAATCAGAATGCCGGCCGTCCCGCTATGGCATATTGTACCATCTTCATTGGCTGGCCCGATCATAGTACCAGGATAGAATTTGCCGTCTTTCGTAACATAGTCTGTCTCGTCGGCAATCAGGTTGTCAAAGTCTTGAGGTTTCGGCTTGACGACCCGCGTCCGTCGACTCTCAGTATTGGGCAACGGCCCATTGTTGAACATCAGGATGAGATTACAGCCTTCGGTATGGCCTTCGATGCCCGATGGAAGAGTTTCAAGACGCTTAGCAAACTCTTCGGGGCCAACACGAGGCAGCTCAATGACAAGGAATCTCCATAGGATAGAGACTGCCTGGCAATCAGGCCAGAGATTTGCGAAGTATAGAATGATGTCATGTGAAGGCATCTCAAGGACCTCGATCTGGCGGTTAATAGTATCGTCAATCTCAAGTTTTTTCCCTTGACCTGGGTATCCGACAATAAGCCTGAAGTCACATTATTCAGCATCCATCCAAATTGCGATAGCCCCGGCGATTGAAAACGGCCTTTGGTCTTCTGCTGGAGGACCTCCTTTGCATCCGATGACTAGGACAGGGAATGACTCTTGGAATTTAGTTGTATTGTACTGATCAAATAGTGTGGTCGTCGCACAGAGGTTCGCCGAAACAAACCACAGTAACCTCGAAGAGATAGCCCTTCTCCAGGCATCAGGCCTCCTCGACGCCACCGACATGAACATTGATCAGCAGCGGTCGCTAAACGAGGACATGGCGGCAATCACTTCAAAATATGACCGATTGATAAGAAAATGAACGCGTCCTGCTGGAGACGGTGTGGGTAAGCTCAACACGAATTTTGGCCCCCGATGCCATGAACCCGCCTCCATAGTCCACCGCCACGGGCTGGTCATGCCAGATCCTGAATATCCGGAGGACGCGAAATCCAGGGACTCCATCGCAGCGGAGATATTTGAACTTGCGAGTGTTGTCTGTTTAGGCAATGGCCACACGGCAGCTCTCCCGCGGGATATGGAGGTTGACGAGGTATCTGTGCTTGGTGTGTCGAATTACTGCGATGGAGATATAGAAGGGGATCGAGAGCTGTGGGGGCGCTATTCTTCTTTGGCTGCAGCCGCTTACGCAAAAGGGACTGTGATGAAACTCAGGACCGAGACTAATTAGGATATGATGGCCAAGGGAGAGGGGAATAGGAGATGACTAGACCAAGCTTAGTTACCAGATGCATGTGTACTTCTACAAATATTCCGCCAGAACCTAGACCTCCTATGACCACATTCTAAACCAAGCCTTGTATACACACCCGTTCTTCCTCGTGAAACATGTTGAATCTGAACTGGCTACTTTTGAGAGGCCCTTATCGTCTGGTGCTCTGTTGTGCAGATTGTCTTTATGAGTTGCAAGAGGATGTTTAATTGAGCTTGTGTCAAGAATTCCAGGATCGCTGCGATGTCTACAGAGACGTTTTCTTTAAGAGCATCAGAAGGCAAGGCGGCCAAAAGAGAGGCTTCCATCTCCTGGGGCAGATTGCCACTACAGATCCCCTAGCCGGTGCCTGTAAGCTCGATGAGTATACCATCGCCTAGCTTGCCCTTAGTACCGCTATGAGTCTTCTTGAGATTCCTCCGGAGATGGAAAGATTTCTTCCGAGCTGTCGAAGACTAAGGGGAATGAGCTCTGTGCGTAATGAGAGTACTCAAAAGGCGTGGAGGACAGGGAGATATAAGTGTGAAAGCAAAGGCAGTGGTATCAATACAATCAAGAAGCTGAGTGTCACGACACCAATGCCGCGGTAGAAGCTGTTGATGACAAACAGATCTCATTTGTTTTGTTTTAGAGTACAAAATAGTCAACCATAGGACTGAAGTTTGCACATTAAAATCGACGTCGATTTGGGGCTATTGAAACCGTGCGCTAAGATAAGTGCCTCATAAAAGCCAAAAAAAGATAGAAGACATGTAACTAGGAGTAAGAAAGACTCTGTTTGGGGACTGGGTGCGCTTTGATGCTGGACGTTTGACTGAGGGTCACCTGGCAGGAGTCGCCAGTTGCCGTGAGGTCCAATGCTATCATGGCCTTTCTCCTCGCGAGTGTCACCCTCATAAGAAAAGATCGCGACGACTATCGTTCATTACTTGTCGAATCGCCAGAGTTAGGGAATACATTTAGCCAATTGATGATATGCCGTTGCTGAGTTTCTGAACCAGTGGGAACCTGAACCTCTCTCCAAGTCGAGTCCAGACTAAATCCTAAACGCCGAGCACCTCCTTATAGAAACAAAGTACACAAGCGATTACACCTGAAAATCGCCAAACTCGGGCAATATACCTTCATCCCTGTCACCCAATCCAGACGTCATGGCCCGATCCCGAGTTCCCCCAAGTCAGCCCTCCTCAAAACTATTAGTCGAGGGCGACCCGTAGCTGCCACCATGCAGTGCATCTGGCAAGAACATCGCAGAACGCCAGTCCAAAGCATTATTTCCTCCAGCCTCAAAAGAGAACTCATTCTTCTCTTGTTTGTCCGTTGTTATCTGAGATCATCTCCGATACCCACGAGCTTCTGGACAGCTTGCGTCGACCGAGCCATGACCCTTTGGAGGAGCATAAAAACAGGATCTCCAGCAGGAAATGGCAAAGACACTGTTGTATAACAGGAGCACCAACAAGGACGTCAAACAAAAGGGAGGTAT
This sequence comes from Fusarium ramigenum, assembly GCA_013186855.1. NCBI lineage: Eukaryota > Fungi > Ascomycota > Sordariomycetes > Hypocreales > Nectriaceae > Fusarium > Fusarium ramigenum. Next base: position 17,215 of record JAAOAT010000136.1, on the reverse strand, counting down.
TGGCAGGTATATAAGAATAAGGTAGTATTCCATCTACTCATCAAGTACCAAGGGCTATCGTCTTGCTTCTGGTCTAATCGGACGTCAACCCCAAAGACACGTCCTGCTCCGGAGAGTTGTCACGCAAGTAGTCGATAAGTTCCTCAAGCGACGCATCGTCGGTCTGAGTAAGGTCAACGCTCGGAAGTCTCGTCAAGTCCGAGACAAGATTCTGGCTCCATTTCCTGGGCCAGAGGTAATGACCTCCCCGGGCCATCTCCCGACTTCATCGTAAAATACGGTAAAGAGCTCGTTGGTACGCTTGACATGCTCCTATCCCCCGTCTCATTGTCCGCCGACGGAAGAATTTCGAAATATTGAGGCACCCAGCCATAGGTTTAGGCTTCAGAACACAGCTGCGTCAGAGAAGCAGCCGCACTCACCAAGGGGACCTCACCGAGAAGTTTATGTCCGTGGTGATGTTTCGAGGGTTTTGTTGAAAGGAGGCACTCCATGTCGCGGTGCTCATGTCTGGGTGGGGCGGGGGAAGCCACTGAGGTCCAAAAACACTGCGGAAGAATAGGACCATTGCTATCGCTTCTGTCGCTGGAAGCCCCGGGAGTGGTGCGGTATGAGGCGGGGAGGGAGTGGTGTCAATCTCATCTTCATCAGTTTGTATGTATTGTCCTTGGCACCAGGAAACAGAAGACGCAAGAGAGCGCCGTAATGTTTGGATACCGAAGTGGCCCAGGAGTCGATGACAAGCCCGTGTCAGGGTGGGTGCGTGAGGCGGTGGCTCGGTGAGAAGTATTACACCAGCGACGGGGCGGAAATGAGGAATCTTGTGTGAGTGGAGGCCGATGTTATTGACCCCCTTCCTCCAACTTGACCTAGGTATGGTGATCGCGGTGTACCGGCCTATGATCCTCTCGCTGCAGCACCAAGCACACCCCAGCCACGGCAGACGCTCACCATCAAGCTCCGCAACATCATGGAGCAGTAAGGAGCACCCAGTTTTTGGCTCGCGTGAAGACCAACGCCAACATTCTCCCTGCAGATGGGAAAGGCATCACCACTGAGTATCTCCGCCCAGCTATTCTACCCCTTGAACTGAGCGCGCTCCAACGCGGCCGAGCCCTTCTGCAATGCCCATGGGCGGTCAACGGAGCGATGCAGGGGTCTCGTAACGGCAGCAACACCAGTATGACATCTGCAGCACAATCTGTCCTTCCGCGCCCTGTCCGCCCGAGCCACTGCATGAGCTTGATGAGACAGAGCGAACGATCTTCCCAACACTGTGACAAGGGATGAAATATCGATACCCAACCTCAACGCAGTCATGGCCACTACAACACTGCCAAACTCCACCAACCTCGACAGCTTATACTCGAGAAAGAGGTCGTCGTGAAATGTAGCTGATTGAGACAAGGAGTTGTCGTTATCGTTGGCGTCGTGGAATGTAGCTGGTCGTGATGCGGCAGCCATCCGATATCGTCGCTCAGTTGGTAGGTAGGACATGGACAGTGATAGCGCCTTTTGGAATGACATGCCTTGCGAGTGATTGGTGAAGCCTAGTGTGCCGACCGTTAGTTTAGGATGCGCCTTGGAGTTGGGGGTGATTGTTGTACTCGATACCTTTTTGCACAGCTCCCTCTCCTTGTCTAGAACTGGGCACTCGACGATCAGGCGGCAATGCCGTCTCACTGTTCCTTCGACTCTTCTTGGGGCTCTTGTGGTTACCACATGCGCAAATGCGACCATCACCTACCCACGAGCCGGCCGAAACCCCTCGGCTGGTATTCCTTGGAAGCGATTTAGTGGCCAAGGACGACCGGTTCATAAATGCAGAAGTCGAGGCAGAGGATTGACAGCGGTAGCAATGGCCACAAGCTGGAGTCAAGTACTCTGCAAACTCCTCGACAATCGGGATGTATAAGGCTTCAAGACCATGTGAGGTTAGGCAAGTGCTGCTGATCATAGAGGTTGTCTTCCTGGAAGCTGAAGAGGAGCCCCAGGTTTCTGTTGCTGACAAGCAGCTATCGATGCGCCGCCATTCTCATGAACCGCAGTCTTGTAATCATGATGGTTCAGTGACCGGAAATGACTCGCCTTGATTCGCAGTCAAAATAGGGAGTCCGACGCAAAGCCTCCAACATCTGGATATATCCCATCTTCGAATGCCTATGGCTTCGACCTCGGTGTCTCTGGGCGTCGTGTTTATACCCAAGTGGACAGTCGTAACCAATACAGCGTCACAGTAGCCATATTCCACACTCGAAGCTGTAACCAAAACTCGATTTGGACTCGCAGTCGGAGTCGGAGCCGGAGCCTCGGTGACGATCGTGATGGCAGGTATTGTGGTACCGGGTTCGGGGGATGTTTCTGAGGTTAGCGTTCTTTCACGATGGACTCAGTGACGTCATCGAGGATGACGCATATGGTGATGGAAAGGCTGTAAGGCAGTTGGCGATGATTGGCCAATCTGTGAAAGGCCGGCATACGGGAGGAGCTTCGGTAGTAAGGTCTCACGTCGCTCGCTGTGTGTACAAGAGGATATCGCTCAGCCGCTCGAGGGAGGTGGGTACGGGCCAAAAGGTCGAGGTCGGCGATTGGTGGTTCGGAGGTAGCCATTTGATGAGGGAAGCAGTAGGCGCCTGTGGAACGGTTCGATGCGAATGCGCGATTTGCGAGCGGAGGAGGTCGGAGATGCTGGTCAAGATGAATCTAGGCTTGCAGTGGGCGAGGATTGAGGATATTTGTCGCGGGCCGGAGAATGTTGCTGCTTCTATGTCGAGCTCTATTCCCAGCAGCCGAAACGAGATGAATGCGATCTGACGCAATTCGGTAGAGTTTGACATCAGATTGATCGCAGATGTGTAGCGCTGCAGAATAGATGAATTCGGACAGAGCATCATCAGCTTCTGGTGTTGCGATGCTGACCGAGACGGGCATGGACAAGCTGGGAGGATCTGAGCTGAGCCAGATCATCACTACGCTTTCCATTGCAAGCAAGATTGGGGGGTAATCGAAGCTAGCATTCTCTGTCCTCCAAGTGAGGGATTGGAAGATCTGGTTGATGTATAGCAACGATTGCGATCGAGCCCGCATCGTTGGCAGCAAGACTGGTCGCCGACACTGACCATGTTGCAGAGAGGCAATAGCGATATTGCATTTCACCATGGGCCCAAAGGCTTCCCAGCCGAGATCCGGCTCGGTCTCCGGAAATCCGGTACCTACTGAGAGCTCTATGCAGCACTGGTGCGGCGAAAGTTTTGGTGTCCGACCTGGATGATAAAAAAGACGAGGATCGACAGGTAAAGGAAGAGTCGGGGACGAAGATGATGCCGACTGTTGAATTGGTGGCTGAGCATGTTGCGACACGGAGGAAATGAAGTTCTCTCTTCTTGATCGAGAGGCCTGATGTTCAGGAACGTCCTTGAAGCTTGGGGCCACTCCTCGCATGCCATTTTGAACGCCGGACGATCGACCTTAGCGCATCCGCTGATAGTGTACTGAGTTCGGCATTCCGTCATTCTTCCCATGATCTCGATTTGTGCCATCTCGTTTGCATTTTCGATATTCGTTTTCCCTGCGGTTGCAAAGCAGCCAAGACGTCAGTGAGCTTGCCTTGTGGTAGGTAAGCAACGTTCTTGTTGTGTTCGCATCTGACGGGCCTGAACGAGACCACGAATCCGACTGGGGACCTACGCCCTCCCTTCAGCTCATGTTTCGTCCCAAGAGGCTTCGATTGCAAGCTGGGTTGTGCCGCGAGGAGAAGCAAGCCAGGGTGCTAGGTCTCTCGGTCTAAGAGCGAAGACACGAATCGGGCGCCCCATTGAGATCCTTGCCGCTGGGTAGGGGGTCGAGTGATGGTGCTTGCATACGGCCTTGATCGGGGACGGGAATGAGTAGGGTCCTAGGTTGAGTCCGGTTGCTGCTCGAACAGCAGTAGCATCCTCTGGCATCCCTGAGAACGCTTGTGGAAATGGGAGGCATGGTTCCAGGCATTTCCATGACCGTGAGCGGACAGCCTGGAGAAGATCCCGACAGCAGGGAATATGCTCGTCAGTACTGGCCCTGGCCCCTGGGACCCGCGGCTATGGTCACTGTGGGTGTGATGACCGACTGGGAAGAAGTGGTCTCACTCCGACACAAGATTCCATCGTCGCCCCGACCGTCGGAAGCTGCTGTAAAAGAACGACGGTCGCATCTGTCTCGGCACTGTCGTTAGTCGGGACGACGGGTGGCTGTATCGGCGGTGACTAACCTGTAAATTTTGCGCTCGAACGTTGACATGTTTGTAATTCCGAGAACGAAACTCGGCACGAGTTGAAGATATACGCCCGCCTCGTCTGCCATGTCATCCTCGTCCTCGAGTGCTAGAATGCATCATCACTGCAGTCCCGGCCGGCTCGCTATCACATCAATGTTTGGCTTTCCACTGCCGTTGGTTCGTAATTCCAAGAACGAAACATGTCGCATTAAGGATGCTTGACTTTCCACTACCGCTGAGATCGGCAATCGAATTGACACTCTCGTCCCTTTGACGCTCGAGCAATTGGCATGTTTGTAATTCCGAGAACGAGGATGTTTGGCTTTCCTCTACCGTGGAAGAAGAGCAGATTCGTAAACAGGGGGATATCGGTGCTCAGTGAGCTGAACAAGTGTGCAAGGTTTCGAGATCATCCGAGACATGCCGTACCACGTACATGATGACAGACCATTTCCACTCCCCGGCCTGTCAGATGACATGCTGAATTGTTCTTTTGGTGGCCCAGTGTCGCTTCTTGAGGTCGAATGGCGTGCAATTGACTGGGAGTCATGAAACGGTGAGGGGTATCTCGCATGGTGTTTTGGCGCAAATGGCGAAGCTCGGGTTGACGTTGAAGTTGGGGGGGGGTTTCACATGATGAGTCGGAGGGTTAAGTAAAGACTTCATGGTCGGGATAGGTTGGAAAGCCAAAGGTCACCGGCTGACCGTGGAGGCGCAATGGGACATGTCGAGAGAGGTTCGCTGTGGTCTGTATCCAAATTGACTTTGGTCATCACAGACCTATTGTATAGACTGTGATTTGCAGGTTGCCTGGTCTCCCGCGTCGAGGCAGTGGAAAGCCGTAGGATCGATCAATCGAGAATTGGTACCAACTCGACACCTCGCTTGCTCCTGTCATCAAGGGCCATCAGTCCCTAATCGAGCGGGTTTAGTGACTTCATCGTAGTAGAATGCGGTTGAGCTTCTGCAAATGTGAGCAACGAGGGGAGGTCGGTTGCGATCAAGACATATCGTCGCTCGAACCAAGAGTTTGTCGGGTCGAGGATGCAACTGACGCGTGCTTGAGAGGGTCAGGTCAAACAAGACGAGCACACGTACCATCTGAGACTCGAGTCAATGCAGTCGGCCTCAACATAGAATCTTCTGCCTATCGCATGCTGTAGTGGAAATCGGGTACGGCGCGGTGGACGATGAACCTAAACATGGGTAACGATGTCGGGAAACAGAATGACACAAGATCTCAGAAGCTTCCATCACGTGGCTGATCATGTGCCATCGGAGCTTTTACCCCGCGCTACAAGCATTTGCTACGTATCTACTCTGTATCTTTAGGTACCTTACCTATCGCTGCCCCACTCACACCTCAGGCCCGACAAACTTTTTCCTCGCCTTGAGGATTCAGCAGATCCTAATGCTCAGCTGTGAACTACAGGGTAGGTACAGTTGAATTGTGCGATTGAAGCAGCGATGAGTAAACAGGTCCTTTCTCATGCGATATAGACGGACGAAGCTCCTTGCCAAGTGAAGAGAAAGAATGTTTTAACCTAATTGCTCCCATTTTAAGACGCGGCTGGTGCGATTCCTGAGATGGGTTCAAGGCTGCATTCATGTCATCTAGCGCCTTTGGATCCTATCAGGGAAGAAAACAGGGAATCGGTCATTGAGTTTAATAAGGCTAGAGCTCGCGTAGACAAAATAGCTGGATGGAATAAACGGGGCCAAGACACCCCGATGGACCTTCCAGGTCTTACTTGATCGGTTCAGAGACAGATGCGGGATGGCGCCGCCTGAGGCGTGGCCATTACTCCTCTCGGCCGCTTATGCAGAAGTTACTGATGGACACTTGCTAGTCACTGAGTGTGGATTCACAGTACCCACAACCAATTCTGACGACAAGAGAAAAGGGGCGTGCCTAATATTGGCATCACACTAGTGGCTGTGTTCGCCAGCGTCGGACTTACCCTCGCCTCCATTGTCTTGGGAAACATCAGACGAAAGAAAGGGAAGTCGAGCGATGTCAGACGGCCAGCCATGGGGTTTTAAGGGGTGTGAAGAGAGACTTAAAGCTTTACCCAGCCTGGCTGTGGATGTTTCGTGGGCACGTAGGCTGAAAGAAGCTGGGGAGAGGCTGGAAAATCTAACAATGTAGCGCGCTGGAACCAACAAGGCTGCTGTCGATATGAAAGTCACATCGAAGAATAGCCCTGACAACATAGAAGCCAAGGCTAAGAACAGTCTTGTCGAGATGGAAGCTAGGATTGAAGAAAGTCTTTGAGCAGATTCGGGACCCATGACAGCTGCGGCGGCCAGCCCATCGCTTATTGAGACCGTTACCTAAGGTAATTAAGCAACTGATTGTACAAGCGAGAACACCGACTCTTGGACGAGGGACAAGGCGCAAATCATATACAGAAAACTATGAATTCTGTCTCGGTCAGTGGTTAAAAAAAAAAACTTAAGTCCAATTTCTCCAAATGTTCAGTTTCCTATCTTTGGCGCCTGAAGAGGTACCTGCGGTTGACTATTTGAGGGCGTTGTGACCTGGGGGTTAGTTTTGATAAAACGTTGCTAGGCGAGTGGTGTCCCAGTCATCCATGTTCTACCAGTATGTGACCTGTGACGGTCGCGAATCTGATTGTGGCTCGTGCTGCGTCCATGTTTGGCTTCCATTCCTGACTTTCTGATGCTGCTTTGCCTCCCACATGAAAGGAGAAGTTGCCGCATCTTATTTATACTCTGAAATAGAAAACGTCTAAGAAATTTGCAAATATGACTTGAAACCACCACAAGATACCAGCTACCTGCCACCGGGAGCTGTGTCGTTAAATTCGGGGCCCTGTACATCCAACTTGAGGTATCTCGGGTTGGCAAGCCGGATCAGCCTATAAAGATCACCCAGGTATTTCAATCCCTTACATATCTCAGGGCTAGATGGCGTATATGGAACTTGACAATAAAAAACGAATATAACTCGAGCGAAAATAACGTGCCACCAAAAGTTCACTTCCTTACCAGTCCAAATCTCGCTCTGGTGAGGATGATCTTCAAAGATCTTCGCCCAATCAATCCATTTTTCTTTACCTCCCTTACAGCCTGATATCTTTTGCTTGTTCTCATCCGTAACGGCGAAATCGGGGGGAAATTCGATCCTCCAGATCTCCGGTAAGGACCGTAAGGCTTGATATGTCTTGTGCCTTGTCTGTACCATTGGCGGAGAAAAGAACGCGAATTCTTTCTCTGCCACCCTCTTTCTGCGGTGGAATGTGTTCGGACTGTTGATGTGACGCTGGTGTGTAGGTGAAAGAAAGCTTTGTAGCCTGGCTTGGATGGCGCCATGCTATCTTGGCACATTCATTTTTCATATAAACCATGAGTCCGTATTCGAGCGGGTAAAGCCCGTCAAGCTCTGAAGGTCCCATAGACCAGAAGTCTTCTGGGAACTTGCATTAGCATGTGACGGCAACCGCCGATGAGAAAACAAACCTTCTTCCTTTTCCTTTAGATATTCGTGGTATTCAGAGAGCTGAGAATGAATGTTACGAAACCGCAAGCCATAACGTTCAATGCTTTCGGGATCGACCCGGTCCATATGCGACCAGTTTTTTTCCAGACTAATATCGGTTGACAGCACATCAAGCGCGGTGCAGGTGTTTTCGAGGGGATTGTTTGGATTTGCTATGGAATCACAAAGAAGCATATAGTCTCCTGGATTTATCCCCATAGCCTCCCATAGGTAGTATAATTCCGATGTTGCCCTTCAAGCCGCCCGAAGAGTTACTGTAAGCATAAACTCGGCCCTGGTAGAAGTCACGATCATTGAGAAGGTACTCTTTTAGGCTAGATTCTGGCCAGGAGCCCGTTTCGCGTTTGAAGCGTTCCGTATAACGTTAAATGAACAACTTCTCACATCTTGCTTCAGAGGCTAATTCTTGGTTCATTATAGCGAGTGTTATGGAAAAAATGTATGTAAAAGAAGATGGCGATAACAATCGAGTTGCGGGCTTTATGGGAATGAGGGATTTCAAGAGAGGAGAGGAATTGGAACAGAGTGGGGCTGGTCGAGTAACTTGTGAGTCGAGATATTGGTATGCGTCGTTATTGGCTAATATCATGCCGCTGCGTAGGAACTTGCTCTTGTGCTTGGAACTGATTTCTGAGTGTCTCTGTTTACACTTACTACTGCAGGGGACGGTTTGTTTGTGAGCCTTTATGATGATATATCGAATGATGGCTGGCGGGAGCCGCTTTCAACAGCTTCAAAAGCATGAAAAGCAAAACTCCAGACTTCAAAGGCTTTAATTATGCTCAAGTTCAAGGTAACATAAGTTCTATAAGTTCATAAATTCTCATTGACGTATTGTAACGCCTAGTGGCGTCCTTATGAAACCAAGGGAAGATTAATGATGGTTGGGGGATGGGCCTGATTGCCAGCAAAGTCATGTCCTTCGACCGCAGTCAGCATGAGGTTCAGCGTAGCTGAAGGCGGGGTACAGTGGGGGAACAAAGTATCGATGTCTAAGTTTTGGGCTAGAAGTGTTATTTGCAGATGATATTTGTGGCTGTGAGCTTATTCCAGCAGAGAGNNGGGTCAACCACCTCGATTGAAGTCAGCCATTTCACTCTGCGATTAACTGGGCGATATTTGTTCTTTATCAATCTGTAGCAAATTGAAAGGAAAATCCAGAGATATAAGTCAACACTTGGTGTAATACCATTTGCGTTATAACAGTCGTTCAGTCTTCTAGGCATCGATTTTATCATGTTCTTGACTACTTCATCTTCAATCTTACACCATAGCTCTTGGACTGCTTCGATCAGCCGGTCGATTGCTGCAGCCGACTTCGGATATGCAGCAATTTCAGGACATATATCTCAGATCCGTTTTTTCAGGACTTTCCAGAGGTTTTCAATGGGATTGGGATCAGGACTATACGGAGACCAGTCTGCAAGGGACAGACCTCGTCTTCTTGCCCAAGATCGCAGCCAATCCTAAACTATCCTAGCTTTGAAGGTACGGGCGTTGTCGTGCTCAAAAGTCTCTCCTTCCTCGACCAGTTCGGGAAGGTAGTCATGCAAGCAGGCCAAAATACGCCGGCCTGTTACGCCTCCCCTCTCAGACTGAGGATCGCCGTGCAAAGGGACAATTCTAGACGGCTTGCCATAGTTAATTCCACCAAAGAACATCTGAGAATATCTTGCAGACCGTCTACGGGCTTGGAATTTGTCCCTCTGAAGCCTCTCGCCCTGTGGTGTTGTCAGAATAACCGTTGGAAATAGAAGTCTTTAGACTTAGAACAGAGTAAAATGACCACTTGGTATAGTCACCGTCTGTACGGTCGATCGTGACCTCGTCAGAAAACCACTAACTGTACCAAAAAGACTCATCTTCATGGCGATATCTGTCGCAAAAAGGCTTCCTTAATTGGGCACTTTCATCGCTGAGAAATGGGCGTCGAAGAGTGAGTCTATGCTATATGCCCTGATCAATAAGCCAGCGATGAATTGTCGGTTTTGAACATCTCAATCGCGTCCGATCTATGATATCTCTATATGAGATAAAAGTGCCGTTCTTAGTGAGTATTTTTATATGCGTTTTGTCTATATCAGACAACGCTGGTAGCCTCCCGAGGAAGATCTTTTGCAGGCTGTTAGTGTCGGTACCGTCGAATGACTCCGTAGATTGCATGCCGACTTAGCCCCTCTTTGTCTGCGATATCTGGCACGGGAACACCTGACTTATACATCGTTACAAACCTCGTTCTTTTGTGAGGAGAATAATATGCTTTTCCTCTATATCGAGGCATATTTTCCTGTCCAAATAACGCGATGAAGTAATGGTATCGATGTTGTTGTTTTGTTGAAAGGGGGGTTGGACCCGGACTTTTGTTCCCCCACTGTAGTGCCCGATCGGATTATACTATAGCCGCTGCGTGATTATCTCAAGGCCTACCAGCCTAGTCATGTCAGAGCCTGATCACACCGCAGCCTTAAACATCGTGTCTCAGTGTATCATCGCAACTTCAGGAAATGGACAATCGAAAGGCAGTGATTGAGCCAGATGACCGCGCTACCCCCCCTATCGTGGAACCTCGTAATCTTGCTGAGGCTGTCCGGGAATGGCAGGCCGATGCTCACCACGGCGATGGGTTAGAGGACAAGAGTGTCACCGCCCGGCTCTGCAGTGCCGCACTCCGGTTTTATAAGGAACTCCTTCGCCACGTATCCAAGCAGCTTGATGTTCAAGAGTCCGTCCAAATGAGCCTCCAGCGAACTTATTCTCTCATGGTCCTATGGTCAGATGGATATCGCGTTCGAGAGGGTAATCTAGACGATATCTTGGCCAAGTTACGAAATATTCGGCAGACTACCCTCAAGATTTTATCAAGCATCGCCAGTATATTGCTGGTAGTATGTTGTTGGTCTCTATTGTCTCTTAATCCTTCTCATTTACACCTTTTTTCTTTCCAATTATTCTCAGCGATTCCATAGCCGTCTCTAGAACATATCTTGTACTTAGCCACCACTGACAGACCTGACAGGGCTTAAACCAGTTGTCGTGAAATTTACCTCTGAATCGATAGAGAATCTGTCGCTACCTCTCATCGCCATGGGTGCAGAGGCGTCCTATCTCATACATGATGGTACTGATTCAAGCTCCGACAGTTCGAGTGAGTGCCGGTTAGATTTTGGTTTTGGACTGGATAATATGAGTGAAATTATCCAGGACTTAAGAACGGATGTTAAGTGTTTAATGGAGCTAGATCCTCTGATCAGGAACCTTGTGCCTGATCCCTCATCTCAGAAGCAGAGCCATCTGGAGACGAGTGATTGGGCGCCTCAACAAGCGTTCTGTGACAAAGTCGAGCAGCGTTTTCCTAGGGCAGATAAGTCACTCATCCTGCGCCTGGGGGAGGCGAACTGGTTAAGGTATCGTGGCTGCCAGGAACTACGAATCACAGAAGAGCTTGCTGAGGAACAACAACCGGACACCAAGGAAGATCATAAAACAGCAGCAGGCTCAGGGTTTCATGACTCAGACTTAGGGACCTCGTTGCCGACAATGAGCTCATATGCTGAGACAGTCATGACCTACAGTGGCTCCGATGGTCAAAAGACGCGCATTCCAAGGCTCTTGGAGGAGGCGAAGCAAGGGAAGTCTTTGCCCTGTGTCGCCTGTAGAAGGACTGTCCGAATAACGACCAACTCAGCCTGGAAGTGGGTGGCCTTTCCTACAGTCCCCCTGCTCGACTTTGATAGCGCTAACACTGGTGTCGCAGGCGTCATCTGTACTCAGATCTGCAGCCCTACCTGTGTCTTGAGGCCGAATGCAATATGTCCAGCTTTCGCAACCGCAATGATTGGGTCTCGCATCTTGCTTTTGAACACTATGAATCTGACTGGAAGTCTATTACATGCCCGTTGTGTTTCAAAATCCCAGAACAAGGAAAGGACGCCATTACGCGACATCTGGCAAGCCATCTAGAAGAAATTTCTTTGTCCGCACTACCTTCTAATACAGACGAGGACGCGTCGGATGCTAGTTCCGATACAGAAGCATTGAGCAATGAAAGCAGAAGTTCAACAGAAGCCAAAGGTCTCGGAGGGCAATCCAACGACCCGACAAAAGATGAAACATTCAATGACGCCATGCAGAATCGCCTGGATATCTGAAAGGACGATGTTGGCGTTGAGGGTGGCCGCGACCGTCGTTCTAGCGGTATTAGTGGAAACTCTCGTTTCAGCATTCACCCGTCATTTTCCCGGCAAAGCATCTCTGAAACTCCACGTAACGAGACCGAGGAAAGCACTGGAGCCGACCTGACGGCAGACTCTGCTTCTGTCAGCAACGACATCCTATAGGGTCGGTTTCAGAAGAGCCTTACATCATCAAGTGTATTTGTAACTTCAGCAAGGATGATGGTAATGCCCATCTACTGCGACACTTGGCAGCACATCCGCTGCTTTTACCCTGACAGCGTTGAGGAGGCCACCCGCGCGGACTTTGCTCACTCCTGCACGGAGTGCAAGCCGCGCCCTCTTGATCGCCAAAGGGCCAGAAAGAGAATACTCCGTCATAAGTGAGAGTTGTTTAACGGAAGGTGTGATGAGCTGAGAATGCAATTGCGCGGCTTAATTCTATATAAAGGAGCAACGAAGGTCGGTCTCCTATACTTGTGCTTAATCTGTCGATCCTACAGACTGTATATAAAAATAAAAATAAATAAATAACCAGGCAAGCAATCGAAGCAGTGGCAACGTCGAATAGAGGTGTTCACGACAGTCAGATTCTTTGGTGCAGGGGACTCTGAGAGGGGGTCCCGAAATGAGCCTAGTCAGACGCCTCGGCTTGAACTCCAGGTTTGGCCCTCAGTCCGACCTCATTATCAACTCATCTTTGAGTGTCAGGGGCTCGGCTCTAGAAACTAAAATGTATTACAGTGTGCTTGAGTTCCGTCTCTGGCTTTGACGTCATCGATCAGCGAAACACGCGAGTTGTGCCATGATCTGATAGGGATGAGACAGTTTCCGATTCGCTGGCGTGACTCCATCCTAAGCGCNNATAATACCTAACTTCTTTACCGACTGCCTTGATGGGATCCTTGCTACAGTACCGACCGCTGATCGGTGATGAGATTCGACTTCTTAAAATCGAGACAGTCGACGGCGTTGAAGCTGCAGTCAACAATGCGAAGCGCCCTACCATAGCATGCTCACTCGAGCATGTCTGCCTACCACCAGCGTCAAAGGGAGTCTTCAATGAACGGTTCAAAGAAAACAGTGGAACATGGCCAGAGCTTTCTGAGGGCCACGACACTGTTGAGCTCCTGCAACCACACATTGTTCTTTGCCTCCTTAGAACTCCCAAGGTCCTTCAGGTAGTGAACAAATGTGAGCATCGTGTTTCTTAATTTCCACACGATGAGAGCGATACCGGGGAACATGCTCTTCGCCAGTATTGGGAGATCTACCTATCTAACAACCTTAGCACTTATTGCTCTTCGGCTTGGAGTGTTCCAATATCCAGATCTCAAAGTGTGTGGCCTCGACTGCTTTGAATTTGTTATTCATCGTGCCAACCTCGTACGCTAACACAGGCTTGCTACTGAGCTCGACAAAGAGGTCCTTGCCAATGAGAACACGGCGCTCCGTAGGTTCGGTAGATTCCATGATGTAGGGCGTCATCCATGCATGTCCGTCTCTGGTGTCTTCATAAAATGTGGTCAAGGCTTTGGGAAAATGATGCCCCGATGGCGGTATTGTCTACTAGTACCCCAGGTTGGGGGGTCGCACTCAACACGGCTTTTCCATCTCTTGGGCATCAAGTATTTAAGGTCGCCGATTTTTGCGCTTGCCTAAAGGACAGCTCCGGCGAGCTAGATGGTAAAGAGTGAGAATTGTATTGGCCAGGCCGATCCTGAAGCGGGATGGTCGGCGTGTGACAGTGACCACTAGCTTCATCGATCAAGCAAATTCGGGTATTGGTTATCTCGGAATAAGCGTGCTGCGATGGTGATGTTCTTCGTGGAAGGGGAGTTTTATTCCAATTGGTGCTTGACTTGTACAAAATCAAGCTGATTACCTCGGTTCGTGTGGCATCGAGCAGGAGCTGCATTTGGATTAAGCTTGGAGACATGGCTGCGGCTCCTAGCATTGCAATTTTTTCGAAATGCATCTTTCCCTTTGATTACAGCTGCTGCGACATTCTGCATTGGGAGCGACCCTATGGTTGCTGACATATAGAAAGAGAGAGTAGCGCAACTACGAACGCAGGTTAGTTAGGGATGGGTTTTGAATATCCTGAGTGGTAAGACCCCATGTGCAACATGAAGGATGCAGGTTCCCGCTGATACAGTATACATTTCGCAAACAAACCCTCATGCGATGCAAGCGAATCTGGCATACTCGTTTTGCCCCGATCTGCAGGTCCTACTAAGCACATGCTTAAGAAGGAACTGGAGCAGGAATACAAAACATTTCTATAGAAACAAAGTCATCCCATTTACTGATAACAAGCAGGAGTGGTACTACAAGGGATAATGATCCTTTATTATAGCTTCTACAAAAACCTTTGTCAAATATAACCCCCAAGGAGTTTAAGGGAGAGGATACAAAAATGAATCAATCCAACTATGGTATCTGGATTCAAAGTCTCAGGCTATAGATAGCCCCTCCTGTGAAGGATATTTCGAAAGCTGCCTCTCTATTTCTTATTTTGCGCTTCAGACATACCCTATTTCTCCAAGTCACTGGTCCTATAAGCGCCGTATCCTCAAGCTCATTACTTAGGGTGGTTTATAATCCTGGTCTTGACCTGTTGGTAGAAATTGGATCACAGAGTAAGGAAAGACTGCAGTGAACATCAGTGTGTCTTTATTGTGTTGGAACTTGCAGAGCAGAGTAAATTTATATAAGACCGAAGCATGCACTACCAGACTCCAACAAATGCCTATACGAATATCTATCCCTCCAGGCGCCCCCGCGACTGAGTTATCCACTGTCGGAAAAGATATCCTCCTTGCTTCGTCAGTATTTTGTTCCTTTTACGGAGGCCGTCACTCTTGGCTAAACGATCTTGCTCCGGGAGCTTGGTAATACGCTCGATAACGTCAGTCTCATCCTCGCCCTTTTCGCGATAGTAAACGTCGTCGCGGCGGAGAAAACGGTAGGCATTAAGCAGAGCGTCGTCGGCGATAAGTGGGGAACCCACAATAAGCGAGGCTGCGACGGTCGAGGAGGCTTTGCTCTGCACATACTCGTGCGAGGCGAAGGCGGGTAGCATCGCAGTCGCCGATCGCAGAACCTCGTAGAACTCCGGGTAGGGGAGCCCGCGGTGGAACTTGATCCGGTTTTTGGCCTCGTCTGGCACCTTGGGTAGGCCGCCGTTGCCGACAACGTGCAGCTCGATTGCCTGACTGGAGCTATTAAGCTTGGCGAAACGCTTGAAGGTGCCCTCGTAGTCACGGTTTGGGCGACGATCTACAACCAAGTCGCCCTGCATGGCAAAGCGGAGCGCCGCCTCGTTCTTCACGGGCCCGCTGGGGATGGCGAAGACGGGCGGAAAAGTGTTGATGGGGACGTTATTCGCTTCCATCCTTGTCGCCCAGTCCTTAACAATGTCTGTCATGTAGTCGCTAACATGGTCGCTGAGCGTGATGAAGCGCAGCCGTTTTGCCTCTATCCATGGCTTGACGGCTTGGAAGCGATGGTCGTCCGTCCACTCATTGCCGTGGTGGACAGTGGCAAACATGATGCTAGTGGTATTGTGGAAGAGATAGGCGAAGGTAGGTTTCAGCTTGGCGTCAATGAGATCGTACTCACTGGTGACTGACAGCACGATATCTGGCTTAGAGATCTCGCTGTCGAAGTACTGGGGCCGAAACTCATGATCAGTGACCAGCTTACGGTTGCCAGCGCCAGGGATTAGTTTATAGATAGACTCAATCCCGAATCGCTGATCAGCCAGGAAGACGTCGGAGCTACACTCAGACAGCTGACCAAGCGCACTCAGGTAACTCGCTGACACCTCATCATGGCAGCCTTTGCTCTCTATCACTGATACCTTGACCTCCTTAGTAGCGAAGGGCGAGCCGGGGTTGTAGTAGTTAGAGATGATTACATGGAAGAATTGGCAGAAGGCCAGCAGAAAGAGAGTGCATGTGGCGACAGTCAAACACCGCGAGGCCCGCCGGGACGCAAACATGACGAACCTTTTGACAAGTCGCAAAGTAGGGAGTTATATAGCTGAAAGGTGTAAGGCTGTAATGAATGAACGGACAATTAATCCAGCCTAGAATTTCAGGGTGATAAAAGAACAGGTCAGCATTATGAGTAGAATGATGCACTGCGTGGTAGTACCGCGGTGTTCACGCCTGACAAGGGTCTGTTAGGTGGCTGATACTGCATGCTGGCTGCCACAAAACTCCACAGAGCGGAGTGGCTCACCGAAGAGACAGACGGTAATACGCTGCTGCAAAAAAGAAGCCGTTCAGGGATTCAAGGGAGCCCTTACTTTCTGATAACTGTGATAATTTCCTCATGGCTGCCCTTGGTAAGACTGGCGAGTGTAGTTATATAGGTCTGTTTTGTGACTTCTTAGGGGAATCCCCTTGTTGGAGTCGTAATCTTGGAGATCCAGGTGTTTTGTGGGCGACTTCGAAACCAAGCAAAGAGTCGTAGAGTACCCGGGGCAGGGTAGAAGTCGCTCTCAATTTATACGTTGCACTGATCCTTCTCTAGGGCTTTAACTGAACGTACGACGCAAGCATGTTAGATAATTCTGCACTTGACGTAGGAGTTCGTCCGGGTCCGTACAATTATGGACTAAGCGGCGCTTGTCTATCATCCAAGATACGAAGACATGGAGTTTGCAAAAACGTCGGATCAATTACAGCAAGACTTTCAAGGACAGTCAATAGATATTGATAGATTTTAAATGTACTTATGCCTTTGCCCACTGCATGAGACTGTCTAGGTGTAGCCAGGTGATAGCATACATTGAGTTCCTGGCCCTTCTCTGAAGCCTCGAAGCAAGTAGACCACCTACTCCACTCAAGTCTTACGGACTTCGTTATGGCCAAGGCAATGTGTCTTTGTTTGACTCCCGAGCATGTGGATGAGAACCTTACACAATGCGGCATAGGTCAACTGGAGTGTGCGGAATCACAACCGCGGACATTCCGCACGGCAAGCAAGTCAGGGTTCACTTACTGTCCCAGAGAGCAACCCGGAATGCCGCCTTCCATTGAGAGGCCGATATTGACCGAAAGCTCGCTTAAAGCGTCGCGAATCTTAACCTCTGTCGCTCGCTGCGAACTTTCCAGTATCGGTCGCACATTGCTGAAGCTGACTGCCAATGATGGGACCTTGTCATCCCAATCACTGCTGATGGACTTTATGATCGGTTCGACTCCGCTAATTTAGTTAGTTTCAGTCTGTCAACCACAATACCTGACCACTCACCAG
>JAAOAT010000135.1:0-33317 GCA_013186855.1 Fusarium ramigenum | reverse complement strand
TACCTTTAAAAGGCTTAGATATTTGTATTTCTTCTTTAATTTTATATTTATTTTCTGAGTCTTTTACATTAAAATGGCTTAAGTAATAAGTAGGGAAGTCTATATACAGCCACTATATCTAGAAGCCGCAGTAATAATACTTTAGTTATTAATATGCAGGCATAGAAGAAAGCTAACTGGTGCTATAGCAAGATTCAACGATTGCGAGGCTGTGTGGGAAATAAAGGAGGTTTATTCTCGCATGGGCATTTCTGAACAATATGAAATTATGTAAATATAGCTCGGCCGATGATCGGCGACGGGCTTGAAGTTATACAGAAATCGCCCTCGTTGTAGGGTGACTACCCTCAANNGAAGCGATTAATATAGATTGCTATATATAGCTTACGCTGAGAGATTTGTATTTATTGCATGAGACAAGCTTTAAAACGAAAAATACTTGTATCTGTTTGCGGCCTACCAAAATGGGTGATACTGAACGGGATCGTACCTATGAGGAGGTCAAGCATCTATTGCTTTCGAACCAGTATTACGCTCAGCTTGCACTTGACTGTGACTGCAAAGCAGACTGCTATTGCTCGGGGATTAGCACATGGAAAGGAGGTGATGTGGCCGAGAGTGATGTGTCCGAGAGTGATGTGTCCGAGAGTGATGTGTCCGAGAGTGATGCGTGCGAGGAGAGTGATGCGTCCCGATTGAACTTATTCGCTATGGAGGACTATGAACTCAGACCGATCCCATATCTTGAGTATATCATCCATGAGACCCCAAACCGGATGAAAAACATATTCAGAGGCTTAGAATATGACCCTCAACTTACGGTAGGGTTGTGGGACAAACGAGAGGGTTCATTTTACGGTGAAAAGGTACCATATCTTCAGCGCCGACGAGCAGGCGGACATGATGTCTGGGAGACGCTTTATCGAGATGCGGAATATCTACCATCAAACCTTCTACGTTTCGACCACGTGAATCATTCAAACCATAAAAGTCTTTTCATCTTTGCCGTTGCAATGAACATAAAGGAGTGTTCAGAAATAAAGGATTTCAATATGCCAAAAAGAATTTTCAGGCATTTTCGCAGACTGCTAGGCTGGACCAGGAACAGACAACCATGGTCAGCTTTCCTGGAGCGTAATAAGTATTTCCTTCAGGATAGCCATGAGAAGGACCAGTCGGCTTCCTTCGACTCTCCATACTTAGGTTATCCTAGGCAGGACTGCGAAAAAGAAGAGGAATATAGATCATTGATTCATCTTACCGACAATGGATTACTGGTTCTTGGTGGGCAAGGGCCGGATAGAGGACCAGATTGGCGGGGTGGCCACACATTCCAGTCCACACACAAGGAATACCGACGGCTTCCGTGTCTTGAATTTGTTATCCCAGACGACCCAAGATCCGACTTTGTCTCTAACTTGATAGCTGACGGCAAACTTGCAGTGAATGTTCATAGAGGAGATGGCTCAGTATATACGACAGACCCGAACTGCTGTGAATACCTACAACGGGATTTAAAGCCAGGTGGACTCTGGGAACAGCAGCAAGTACCACAGCGTTCTCTGCGGCATTTCTGTCTCGATCACTTGCCTTTCTTCAAGCAGCAAGAAGTCTTGATCTGCACTGTTGCAATGAAGATCACCGAAGATACAGAGGACATGCTTATGGGGAACGAGGAAGATTTCGTTGAAGTCAGTACAGCGTTTGACCTGATACACAGAATGTTATGTAATAAAGGTGGTCTCGTCAGCTTGAACCATGTAAAGAACCTGTACCAGCTGTCTGAGGTATATGACGATTTCATCAATCAGAATTTTGAACGCCAAGACGTTAAGCATCTGAAAACGATGCGAAGAAACGGTCTGTTTGTCCTTAAAGGTCCAGACTTTTATGAATCGAGGTTTACAACGTATGAAATTCCTCTACTCAAGATAGCCTTTGTACGAGAACCAATTAAACGAAGATTTATCGTTAGAATTTCTGGGGATCCAAAACTCGCAGTAGGATGTTGGAATGGGCAAGATGGCCAATTTAGATACATGAACGTCCCGGAGATATATGGAGCGCTAAGTGTAGATAATGAAGATCACTGTTTTCCGAACGCTGATGAAGAATATCCAGTCAAAATCCATGATATTCCCAAGGGGACATATATATCCTTACAAGGTATTGTTGAACCACTAAAGGATCAAAATGTCAGCATCTGTATCATAGCAATGAGGGTCGATAAGCTTATCAAAAAGAGTGACAAGACAGAATTGTTGCAAGAGATTGAGAATTTTGACATTGTAAAATGTGTGGCATCCCATATAAAGGCTGTCAACGCTGCGGGTTCAATTCAAGGGATTATATCATCTAAACGAACAGATGACTCGGATAAGGATGATAGATCCGATACAAGAAAGCAGAATGGCAAACCGAAACAAGTTACAAGTGGCTTAACAATGGCAAAGGAATTGAGTAACCAGCCTGGAGAAAGATGCCCGTTTGATATAAATTTCGACGAATTGCTGATCAAGGGTATTACGCCTCTCGGGGAGTTTTGGCTACATGAGCGTAATAACCCGGGAAATGCATACATCTTTCGCAAAACAGACATACCCCATACCCTGAGAAATGATATCGGTGCAGCGGAACATCTGAAACGAATAGACGCTCAATCTCTCTCTAGAGTAAACCTTCGGCTCATCGAGGTTGGGGCCATTGCGGTAGGACGAGGGGGTTCAACCAGTATACTTGTAACGCTTCGTGGAGAAGACCAGTTATTCGTGCTGTCAAAGACTGCGCTAAATAAGGCACTTAGCAAGAAAGATGCTAAGAACTTCATGAATAAGAATGAAGAAAAGCTACAGGATGCCGGCAAACGGAGAGCCTCATATCTTAAATGGCGCGAAGGATGCCAGTGAGGAGTTAACATACGAAGATCAAAGGGAATTAAAGGTAGACGGTGAAAGAAGTAGTATATAGAAGAAATAAATATCACTATCATGCAGCTGATCCTTATGGATTGATTGATAGTTAAAGCTTATGACGCCTCAACGACACATAGCAAGCCAAAACACTGAAGCAGGGAACTCAGAAATGAAATTAATGTTTCGGCTACTTGATATACTTATCGGGTATTATCGGCTGCCTGGTGCGTTAAATGGCCCGGTGAGGTTGCTATCCCTTTACAATGAACCTTTCTTTTACCTAGAACTGGTTAAGTAGACTATTTCTAAGTGCAATAATGAAGAGCACAAGGAACATTGCTTGCATAGTATTACATAACGAGACGAGATTTCCACTAGGATGAATCATTGTCCTGCATGAAAACCTGGGGCTCCTAAGTCTCGAGTTAGACTCACATGGTTGGCAAGACTTGGGCGGCTATCAAGTTAAAGTCATAATCTTTTGGTGCAATATAGGCCAGGCTTATATTTAGTCGTTTGCACGGCGGTTCCTGTATTTAATATATAGAAATCTTCCTATTTGGGTAGTCTTCTCTCGACACACTGAGACAGCTTTATCGATATGGCATTTCGTATGTCGAGTGCGTCAGGCAACAGGATGCTTGCCTACTGCTATGGGTTATAAGGAGGCACTATCTGAGCATCTGTCTGTCCTTCTTATGTTTTCATAATCATTTTCCTCTTACCCAACCTTGCAGAGTTGGGGCCTTTGTCAGTAAGAAGGTAGATTACTCGATATAGTATAGCATCTGCTTTCTTTGTCACATGCAGAGGCTACGCCGAAATGCCGACCTGAGAAGCCTGCGCCTCCCAGACGATCGATACTTGGATGTCCTTACACAAGATTTGTTTTGCAACCCAATTCATCCCAGCTCAAATCGCATCGAACTCTCTCTTGATAATGACAATCTAAACTCGAAGGTGCAGGAGCTTCGACTAGGGCCAACGCTCCACCATGACATGTAGTTGTTCCGCCGTATGGTGTTTATTATTGCAAGGAGAACACATATGTCGTATCGTCTAAGCGATGTTTGTTATTTGAGTATGAAGGAATGTATTATAAGTCGGTAGATTTACGGACGTCCTTGATAATTGTATCTATAACAGGAGACAGGTGAAAATCATGACTTCGAAGTGGGGAAACGTATTTCCTTTACGCTTAGTGGGACTGAGATAAAGTAAAGACTGTGGACTGAGTAAAGTCATGGTTCCATTTTTCTTCCTGACTAGGTACTAGCTTTTCCTCTAGAGATATACAGTACTGAAAAAAACAAAGGCAAGCTCCTTGAACTATAGCCTCTAAATCCTATCTAAACTCCAAGGATTACCTACAAAGTCGATGGTCTTCTCAATGCTATACGCGTGGTTTTTGGGCAACGAATTCGTCTCAGTCCGATTTGTTAACTATGGGGTATCTGTGAGCTAAGGTGGGTCGGAGAATTACACAGGGATACCGTCAACAATGTCAAAACTGAAGGCCATGAACATATAAGTTGCAAGGTGTAAGTCGGTATATGAACTCTCGGTCAAAAACGATAGGAGGATGCAGTCGTTTACCCAGGTCGCTGCCTGCCCTACCTAATTAACCAGCTGGTTTTCCCTCATCTTGGTGTTTGTCCCAATGATTGACAATTCCATGGCCTATTTACTGGCTCAATTTCATATTATCACCTCCCCTACGGTTAAGTACAAACCCGTCGAGTCCTTAAAGACCAATCATTGAGAATCGCTGCTTTCGAGATGGCTGGAAAACATATATCCACATCCGAATGTGGCTAAACACTCAAAAGCGAATAAATTTCGGCGATAGCTGACGCGAGTAAAACGTAAAGGACAAGACGTGCCAAGCATATCCTTGAGAAATGGAAGAGCAGTGTCGTTAGGTACGCTGGTTATATTTAGCGCGATTCAGTTCCTATCTGGGCATATGTAGTTGTTATATATCCATAGGAGGGCTCTACAGTAATAATAAACCCCGTTCCCTTCTGTTCTGCAACAATATACTCTTTATATAGTTTAGGCCTAACATGGCTCTCTAAATTAAAATACTCCCCTCCTAGAATGTTTAGTATTCAGGATGACAGATATAGGATGGCTAAAACTTTTGTTTTTAGCGTTCTGCTTTAGAAGCAGTAATAGCAATAGTTTTCTTTTTTAAAACACTATAAGTAAAGAACCAACTAGCTATATTAAACGCTACAGCTGCCCTCATGCTATTTTTTAGGATATGAAGCTGAATACTATTTTTCTAGCTAGTTGTATTAGCTCGCGAATACTACTGCATTCTTGCAAGGCAGAAAAAAGCAAAAGTGAGTGTACTGAGTATTGCAGTGTCAGAATTTATTCCAAATCTGTCAACTTGGAACGAATCGGCAATAAATCGGCAATAAATCGGCAATAAATCGGCAATAAATCGGCAATAAATGAGCAATTGAGGAAGGAGGCGATTCAGTTGAGCAGTTGCCAAGATAATGGGGACAAGAGTACAACGAGGGTACGCGCCGAGGGTGAGACGACATCGAGTGTTCAATATTCTTTGCAAGGACTTTGTCTTCAGTCTCTGCTTACTATACCTGAACACGAAGTCTTACAGAACTATAATGACGCATCAACGGCGCAGATCAGCAAGAGCAGTAAATCCTTGTTTCATGCGGGGCAGAAGCGCTTCCTTTCAGAGAGCAGTAGGCCTGCCACAAAGCGGCAAAAGGCGAATAGCGTAGATGCATTCAACAATAGGTATCGGTACAACAGTCTTGAGAGCATCGAACGAACCGGCTAGTAATTACTTGAAATATTCTATCACATCATACATAGCTGTTATATAAAGCACAGAGGGGAGAGATAGGTGCCAGGATTGCCCTCCAGAAACGGCGTCGTAAACCCGACTGTATAGGCTTCCAAGATGAGGTGTTTCTCTCTAGCAAAGATGATATATATGCCTGCCTCACAGGGCAATTAAACTGTTTCCCCTACTTCGGCTCCATATAGCGCAGTTATCCCTGAGGGAGACACGAAATAAATAGGAATAGTCCAGCCAGATATCTCTTCATCCTATGCGGGATAATTTGGGTTAGCTAACTCTTAATGAGTCTAGTAATATCACTCTCCATATCGCGATTTCGCGTGCCTTCGCCCTCGGCGGCGGTGCATATGTTTAGTATCATAAGCTTTACGATTCTGCGGCCCCGCGTACTGAGACTGGTGAATAATGAAATTATGACTCTTATGGTGAGGCTGTTGCTTAGGCTTAGGCTTAGGTTTAGACTGAGGACTTTTATAGTCACGTTTAGGTCTCTTAATTTCATAGAGGGGAGTCTTAGATTTCTGAGGATCGGCTGACTCCGGCTGATAAGACTTGGGTTTTGGCTTGGTGTAGAAGGCGCTGAAATGATTGTTGGCTGTTGGCAAATTATGTGATTTTACCTCTTTATGTGAATTGTAGCTTGCAAGTGTAGCATCATTTCCAACCATAGCAACAGGGACAGCGATAATAACCGTAGCAAAACTTATTAGTATAGAAACAGAGAGCTTTATAGTTATAGATCTCGCAAAATGGAGAGAGATTTTGCTTTTTCTAACCGACGGCATTGGCTAGTCTTAAGTTTGTTACTTAGACTAAGTAACCCGACTAGATTGCATTGCTATTTTCAGAACTATATTTAGTAACATTTTAGCGTGGCCAAGTGTCCGTCACGTTTTCGTATTCTAGAATTTCATAGTTAGATATAACTACTATTATTGACTTCTATTGCATCGCCTGTACGCAATCTTATATAATATAAAGCAAAAATAATAATAATATGAGTCTCTTTGAAAAATTAGTTTTATAATAGATAAAAGAAAAACCTCTTGTTAAAGTTAATGAATACCTCTTAGTCTATTGACTTAGTATGTCTTGTCGAGATATTACAAGTATTAGCTATCAATTAATCTATAGGGCTTAACAATATCGCAATAATACCTATTTCTTCTATCCACTACTTCCTTCGACTTTAGCCTTTAATTCGGTAAGGGTCTTTGATCTTTACATTCTACCTCTTCTTTCTCGCCATTTGATATATAGGTCTCTTGCTTTGCGAGCCTCATTTAGCAAAGGCGAATTAATCTCCTAGAAAATTCGATATTCCACATATAGCACTGCCGCAACGAACATTCAGCAGTGGAGATATTCCACTAGATATGGGTCACCTATATATCAGCGTAAGCGAAGTCGTTTCGCGGGGATCTCGGTGTCTATTCTATATCTGCGATGCCTCATATAACCACTGCTGTAAAAGGAAACGTTTGATGGATAGGCGCCTGAGCATCATCTAGCAATATTGAACAGAGACAATCCGTTTAACTTTGGGAATCGACTCGGCTTATGGTGATATGCAAGAAAACACAGAATTAGGGAGCTCAGAAATGAAATTGATGTCTCGGCTACTTGATATACTTATCGGGTGTTGTCGGCTTCCTAGTGCGTTATATAGCCCCGTGAGGTTGCTTTCTCTTTACAATGAACCTTTTTTTGACCTAGAACTGGTTCGGTAGACTATTTCTAACTGCACTACCGAAGAAATGTAGTGGCTACGATCACAGTCAATGCTGAAGTCTTTCCTGTGATACACATACAGATGATATGTTTCAGGGTCACATAGCTGGACAGTATGGGTAGAAGAAGCAAATGTAATTAAACACAAGCCATAAGCTTGCATAAGATAATACGAGAGATCAAAGAACAATCCATAGGACTCTTTGCGTATCCGAATTAGAAGCCAATCAGTTTATCACCATAATTATGGGCTTTCATGGTAGGGGCTGGATCGCTTTGAAGGATATTAGAGGACCTAACCGCTTCAGAGCCTTATGAGAAAACGTGCGAACTACAACATTTGCACTGCTCCTCTCAGAATTCAATATGCAGTCTAACAACACTGTTTCTGTAACAGCTACTCTAAGATTATGATGTACAGGAAATCAGCTCTATCATAATATCACAAATCACAGCGCTACGCGCGACTGAGAGGGGCTGGGTTAAAGGTTAAGGATATACTACTTCCTTTATTTTGATTTACCCCTCCTTGAACGATTTGCGATAGCGGTGGCCGAATCCCGTTGTTGATTTATTTGCTCTGCCGGCTTGAGTATTTTTGCAGCTCCTCCCTTTTCAGCACTCATCAATTGCTTGAGTTTAATAAAGAATTTGAAAATATTTGTATAGCTCTCCAACCATGGATCGCTAAATACTTGCTTTCCCTCCAACTTCATGCTAGCCAAGGCTTTAGACAGTGAATCATTTGTAGACCTTCCTTTTTTAATCGCCTTGTCAATCAACTCCAAGGCTTCGCCTTGGACACTGCCCTCAACTACGTCCGATGAATAAATAGTCCCAACCTTTAACAAGGACTTGAGGGTCAAGGAAGCCTCATCCCCAGTTGATGATATGACAGAAAGTGGTCGTAAGAGTATGGTAAGCCTAAAAGTTTCAAGACATACTGAAATATGATCAACAGTCTTGGTTTTCCTTTCATCCGACGCTAACGAAGTGGCACTATCTATCATTTTATCCGGCACAACAGCTGACGTATCTGTAACCAAGGGTCTTGGAGGCTGGTAATATGTTTTCCCTGGAGCCACTACTATTGTATCCACCGGGCTGTCAGTAGAATGACACTCAGGAGATTTTGCCTGGAAATGGCTGTCCTCTGTACCGGATCTTTGACCCCCTTTATGCCCAAAGGACTGCGTACGGACGATTTCTGTATAGTCGCCGGTGACCAAGCCGGCTTTCTTGGCTCTGAGTGACTTTTCTATCGCTGGGTCCGGTCGAAGCCCAGCGACTTTCAATAAACCTTGTTCAATAAGACATCTGACCTTGTCTGCAACCCGCACCTCTAGACCCTCGTGAGATATACAGTTCTTTGCAGAGGTGGGTAAGACGTGGAAAGAGGCCAATTGAAGTTCATCCGCACAGACATCTACTCTAGTTTCAATCTCTTGTAGCTCTATAAGGAGGGCTTCTATTCGGCCATGTAAGGCCTTCACTTCACTCCCATCGCTCTTGCAATGGTCAGCGAATAGGTTCAAGACCTCGCTGTTCTTATTGATCTTTATTATCAGATCGCCTAATTGACTGTTTAGCCGATGGTCTTGGTCTCTTAATTTCGCGTCGAGGGATATATTCTCGGATTCTGCTTTCCCTAACTCATCTTTCAATCGTTTATTCTCGGATTTGAATTCTGCAGCCTCATTCAATACACCCTCCATTCTGACCTCGAGTAAAGAAACAGAGTCTCGCAGTTTCGCCATTCCCTCCTGCTCGTTTCCAATCATATTATCAGAGTCCTTCGAAGAGCGTGGATTTGTTTTTTCCATGTTTGTAAATTCCTCTGATGCGGGCATCATTCTATGCATAGAGTCGATCTTCATTTTCACAATTGATAAGAATTGCCGCACTTCATCAAGGTCTTTAGTTACTTTCCGAAGCTCATTCTCTGTGGTTCTCAGTAGTTCCGTTTCTTGTTTTCTCGTCAGATTGCACTCCGTATCATGTCTTTCAATCTCCGCTTTCAATCCAGAAATGATGTCTTTCAGACATTCAATCTGGCTATCATATGACCCAATATGCACTTCTGGGTCATCTATCTTGAGTTTGCCCAGGGACCTTATCTCCATTTGAGTCATCCTGGTAAAAACAGAACAATTGCTTTTTTACGAGATCGCCTCGTGGGACGAACTGGCACTAGCTTGGAGTGAGTAGAATATAAGTTATATTAGTAAAGTTAAATCTGTTAAAAAGTATCTTATAACTAATTATAATAAATAGTAAACTAGCTAATTATATATTCTAAATAAATAGAATCTAGTTGCTTTAAATAGTATCTGTTTATATTTATAAGTCTGGGTTAAAGTAATATATACCAAGTATAAGTATGTTCAAAACTTATATAACAGACTAATTCTTTATTCAATAAAGTCATCTAGGGTAGTTTAGGCCCAAGGTTCCTTGGTCAGTGTCTTTGGGAACCAGGACAGCATAGATCTATGCAGAGCAATCTGAGATCTACAGGAGCCAGGGGCTTGAATTCTTGCAGAAGGGTCATGCATAATTCTTCTATAATATAAGATACAAGAAGTATTTTCGCATAATATCAACCTTTGAGCGAAGCACAATGTCAATTCTGGCCACAACATTCGCATAGTGCTTAGCCATGGACTCGGTATCTTATCGTTTGTAGAATAGCTGCTAAGCCTGATAGTATCGATGATTCTCGTGTCAGCTCATACATGTTGATAACAGATTGAAACTTAATTCATTTCAACAACATATAACATATTATTGACCTGGGGAGGTTGGCAAATGGACTGCGAAACCTCGCTCCCTTCCACATGGAGGGTCATGTTGTGGTGATACATGTCTAGGCGGCTCTATTCGGTTCAGTATATCCACCATACCAATATCTCGAGAGCTATCAGAGCCAGAGAACCACTGTAGAGGTCAGTAGCAAAGGTCTTCGTCCATTTAGGGATTATGAGTTGACAAATCTGGTATTTAGCGTAAGGAATTTCACTTATTTACAAGCGGGTCTACTTGCAGTGATGAAGAGCATAGTTGCTTCATAGCCAGGACGTATCTCTCGACGCCATGCTAGACATATCCTGATGATGACTATTTGTGGTATGTAAATATGACGCCCTGAGACAAGTCACTATTATGACTGGTAGTGGCTTGTTTTCCCCCTCTAGGTGTGTCGGTTGATTTATGACCCGACTGAATCCGCATTCGAATCCTGGAGGAAGGTCTTTTAGTTCGTGCTTCTTCCAGCAACAGGAGTTGATCAGATCACTGTACATGGTGATTGGAACCAGTAAGCTTAAATCCTGCACAAGGTCATGATGTGAGTGTGATTCTTTCAGTAACGTTGGCCGGATGTTACGTTTGCCAAACGACTGGTGCATCAAGCCCAAGGTGAAAACATATACAGAATCGAAGTTGTGCGTTAATATGATAGTTTCCGCATTTTTTCTATAATTCAACCACAAGCTATCACCTGGAACCCATTGAATGAGGATGTTAGTATGGGGATCTAGGTCATGCTGACCATTACGTCCATAGTCGGCGAGGAGGTAGTCAATGTCCTGTAGCATCTCTGCCATGGGATCACGTGACCTAATAGCTGGCTTTCGTCTACAGCTTGCGCTACCACACGGTAAAGGAGGCGGAGGGAGGCCTATCTGGCCGATGGTTTCCGTTCTGGGTTTCAGTCGATGTTTTTGGCTGAGTGGGTCAATGAAAGGTGGCGGCGGCAGGGGATGCATTGGCTTGCAGAAGCTAGGGCTTCTACCTGCTGACGGTAAAGCACCTTTGAAACTACTGAGATAGTTGACCATAGTCGAAAAGAAGACGGTATTTTGCTAGACCTTAATAATTTATCTTGTATGGAATCGGCACTTCTGGCAGCGTGGGTATTCTGCTCGGCTATATAAGGGAGCAATGTCTAAAAATAGCAAGACTATAATGCCATAGTCGTGAGATTCTGTTTATAAGATGTCATGAATGATGTATTTAAATCTGAAAAGAGATAATATAAATAAATGTTACCTTTTTAACTCTGGTATTAGATAATTCAGTTATAATCCTGCAGTCATGATAGGCATCTTTACTAGAGAAGAAAATAATAAAACCTATTTAATAAGATATGCTAGGTTTTTTAAGCTGCTAAACTATTGAACGAATCTTCCTAGTCTGGTATGTTTAATGACTTTATCTCCCGGAGGGTATCAATAGTCGACTGAGATACTTCTTCATTTGCCACAAGTGACTTGGGGTCCTCGTCTTCGCTTTTGGGGAACTTGTCAAAGGCCGACAGGAACTAGTACGGCTCCTTTGCTGCCGAGTCAAAGAAGTAAGGTAGGCAGTGAGAAATGGAGAGAGGTGACCGATTAACCCGGATCGGGGCGGTCATTGCCCTCTCCCGTCTATCTGCGTTCTGTCCAATCAGTGTGTTTTACCTTTATTAGAATCATAGCCAGGGCGACCGTTCAGTGTCCACATCTATCTAAATAAATAAGCCAAAAGGTAGTGGTTCGTTTCGTTTTGACGCTAAACCCTGTTTACCTCTTCCAGGGTCCTACTATTGCTTACGCGTGTCGCTACCGCGGTCTATCTACTTCTTGCTTATCCGTCGCATTATCACCACCTGGTTATAGATCACTCAGCCAGAGAGGGATGTTGTGATTACCACGCCCATACCTGGACTGCTGGTCCTACCGAAGATATGCCATCTTCTTTAGCCTATCAGCCTTCTACTCAAGTCTCTCGTTATATGTCGCCGTCGTTCATTGTGTGGCTAACGTCCTTACTTGCTCTCGGGAACTTTAGCAATCTCGCAGTTCACAAATACATGCATATGTAACCGAGTCCTCCTAGCCGCTAGATTAATTGCTCGTACTAAAATGCGTCATCGATAGGCTGCCAACCATACGGCCTACGACGCCAAGTCTCGCCCACATCGTGACGCAGACGTACCAACCGCATCTAATCGTCTTGCACATACGCTTGGCCCCGCTCGCACCTGGGCCCTTGTTAATCTGCCATCCCTTCAACAGTCTCAAGGCGTCAGATGAATATATATAATATGATTCCGTTGTCGGTCTCAATGACTCAGCTGACGCCTTGAGACCGGCTCTAACTCGTGTTAACTAGACTAGAGTCGAGGGGGTGGCCGCGTATGGGTGTAGCTTCCAGTAGGTGTGCGGCGCTTAAAGAGCCAGACTCTTAAAACCCTGTTGATCTTCTGTCTTTGTCTATTCTCAGATCATTATCGACTATTCTTCCGAGTCTCAGGACGTATTCTTTTGTCGGCAAAGTGAAAGTAAGGAGTCGGGAATAGAGAGGGACATGGAGCACAAAATATCCCGCTTGCCGACCTGGCAGGATAACAAAGCCGCAAGCGAGAAGGCTGGGTTCGTCGGGGGTAATGAGAAATCGGCTCTTTTGAACCAAAATATGAAGGTTGAAAAAAGGATGGATATGCAACAAATAATCACGAGTCGCCTTATAGCTATCGCATTCGCTCTCCCGTGGGTGATAGGAATGTTAATTTCGTGGATCCCATTTACTAAGATCTCTCTTTATAACGCTCCCGGTTTCCTGTATGTACTACCCCAAGGTCTCCTTAGACCATGACTGACGATTGTAGTATTCTGGTCGCTCTTATTGGCACCCTCGAGGTCCTCAGCATCGCCACAGTCTTTATCTGGTTATCCCTCCGCCCTTCCATTCTCGAAACCGAACCTAGCTCCAGCACGACTCATGAAGAAAAATTGGAAAAGTTCCTCTACTCCTGGTTCTGGTTTTTATTCATCAGTCCATTTATTACAGGAACAATGCTTATTTTCATGGTAAGCGACATTTCGTGCGATACAGCAGATGATCTGGATATGCATCAACCAATCTGCCAAGTTGGCATTCGGCTCATTAAAGCGACTGCTCTGTATCGCGCTGGGGTTACATACGCCGCTATCAATTCGATTGCTTATATAGCGGCAAAGTAACATCTCATTAGTCCGGCATTTCTGTTTAACACATCTTCATATTTAGAACAATGTTTAATAAAGTATATTTCCGAAGGTCTACTTTTAGAAATTATAACAAAACAACCCTTAGGGCAAGAGTTCATTAGCCGCATGCGTTCGAAGGACGTGAAGTGGTGTCACTCACGAAGAGAAGATAGCTTACTTACCGATTCGACACTGTCTACGGTACGCAGACTTTCTATTTCAGAAGTGGCCTTCGCATAACGCTGGATTGTCTACTGTCCTCGATCGGTTTACCCACCTCCCTATTTTACACCAGACTCGTTGAACCGTTGCTTTATTAATACCATTGAGGGAATTTTCTGCCTATCTAGCTAGCCTAGAAAAGAAGGATAGTCAGTCACTTGATAATTGTTGAGAGGGATGTGTGTATTGACTGTGGCTAACTAAGGTCTCCGGCCGGGTCGTCCGGCTGATTTACAAGCTAGGTGGCACAGGTGTTAGGTAGGTGTCCTAGGAGGGGAAATAAAAATCAACCCCTCGGTGGGTGTAACGGTAGCGAATTTTAGTACATTAGGGATCGTTTATTCCCCCCCACCCGAGGGTGTCTAAGGTACCAGACTTTGAAATTGAAATGGAATATTGAACAATTGCCTAAATCCTTAACGTGATCTTAATGTGAAATAACCACACTTGTTTATAGACTTTATATAAGAGATCTATAGTTACCCTAGAACTACCTCTAGACTTCCTTTTATTATAATAAATAGATATAGCATAAAGTATAAGTAAGTAAAAGAAACAACATTATCGTTAACTGAAATCCTCTCTTCATTCTACACAGCCCTTATCTATCTTGATTTTGCTAAAATCTCATAAAGCACCATGGCGAATGATACCTAGCATTAGAAACCTGTTGATGTTTGCAACGAGAAGTAGTACTTTCCACAGGAGTTAAGAGACGGATTATATCCATTTAGTCTCTCTGTCGAAAATATCGCTGAGACTCTTGCTTGTGCTTGGGAGTATGCCAGATGCGTTATACCTACCTGGGCTAGCTGGCAGAGATACTTGGCGTTCAACCGGACTATCACCATTGCTATCGTGGCTGAATTTCGCGGTGACCTTATTCCAAAGATCAGCAGTAAGAGCATTATCGGCTATGACCTCGATGAGCTTCTCAGCACCCTGTTTGGAGAAACTTCGATGCTGGAAAATATGTCCCGCGAGTTCAGGACTTTTTTGCTTATAGCAGTCGAGAAATCCAGGAAGCAGCAAGACTGCAAGCTGTTCGGTCGCTATCTGAACGCTCTTGCAAAGTCTCCACAGTGGTGGTTCCGGCTCCGGGACTGTGACGCCCTAGCGCGGTATACGATTGCCAGCGCTCTGGCATGTAACGGCTTTCGCGAGATCCTTTTTAACGAGGAACAGTTGCAACTTGTTGCGGAGCTGAGCGATACTCTTTATGATGCCGTTGCTTTCTATAAGCATCTCGCCGAGGGCGAGACCAACAGCACTTTCGGCTACGTTGGTAGCGAGATGCGAGTGGAGAATTTCAGAGATTACCGAGATATTCTCTGGGCTTTGGATGTTAAATGGGCCCCATGATCCTGCCAAACGCTGCGTGCTTCATAAGACCATTCGGAGGCCCCATACATATGATGACAAGAAGGTATCGACTCGTTGAAGACGGTTTGATGATAGGAAGGCCTGAAACGGATGAAGTAGTGGAATTGACGCGCGCCAACTTTAAGCTCTGGCATATGGTTGACAGTGAGGAAAAAAGCGATAAAGATGGAACTCACATGGATATAATCACTATATCCGAGAAGCTAAGGTTTCCGGGGTTTTGTGGTATTTTAGAAAACAGTGCTGGAAAACGCTGCTCCAGTCCAGGTTCTAGCCGCTCGGATGTTCGTCGCTTTGGAGGCATCCGTCTTTAGGAAGGGTGCAAAGGCAGTTGGAAGTCTTTTATACAAGCTGCCCGTGCGCGATTTGCAGCCGCTTTCCCGGAAATCGAAAACGATATGTTGAGAGGGCGACACGGCTATGGATCAAGATCGGGTTAATAGGGACACGGTAGAATAGTAGCGAAGTCGGGCTGTAATAAATTGCATCTTTATCTTATGCAGTCTGTCTTTCTTACGTTGAGAAAATGTTTAGAATACTGCCTAGAACTAATCCCTGTCTCCGGGAACAGTCTTAATATCAGAGATCATAGTCCCTTCGCGCTCCCGTTTCTCAACCCAGACAGGCCACGAATAGGTCAGGGCCGTGAAATTGGCCTGGTATCGCCACTTGTTATCGGGGTCGACTTGACTAATATCATAGTTACGCAAGAGCGTAGCCGCCACTTTGCAGATTTGCATCCAGGCAAAATGACGCCCGGGGCATGTCATATATCCAGCGGAAAACTTTTTTCATTAGCCATCTCACAATGATAGAATCCCAAGGACTTACCACTATCCAGTTCTTGTCCAGTTTCTTGGTATCTCCCATCAGCCAACGTTCTGGGTCCCATTCATCGGCATTATCCCCCCAAATGTCCTTTGCCGCGTGAACCACACTAGAGCTAGTCAGCAAATAACGAGCATATACGCATTATGTCATGCTCCTACCTTGGAGACACACTTAAGATAGTGCCTTGTTGAAAATGCCGACCGGCTATACTGAGTCCCCCATTTCCTACTACGCGAGGTAGGCCCATCGTTGTGGGGCTGAAAACACGCAATGCCTCTTTGATGCAGGCACGTAAGTATGTCAACTTGTCGGCGTCTTGGAACCGGACGACGCGGCCATGACACAAGCCTTTAGCTACCGCGTCATCAATCTCATCACGAACCCTGAGACAGTCTTTTGGATGCCGACTCAGGTGATACAAAACACTCTGTATCGCTGCTGTTGACTCGAATCAGTAAATGTCAAGATGTAGAGTACCATTTTAATTGAAGATGGCACATACATGAGACAGGTTCTGCGCCTGCTCCCACGTTGACGTTGGCTTGTGCTTCGATATGCCGAAGGGTGAGTTTACTAGGCTTCTGCTGAGCACTAAGCCAATGTGTAACCATATCGTTGCGCGCTTTGGGATTGCTCAAGTGCTTCTTGATGGCAATCGAAGTCGTCCTGTAAAGGTGGCCCATGGGTAGAAGCAGCAGCCAGCTGTTGAGCGGATTGATAAGGATGCGCAAAGGGCCTAGAAAAAAACCTGCGACGGCTGCAAACCTGCTCAATGCCACGTTGTTCCTCAATGTTCCGTTAAGATCGCGACCCTGTAGGTATTAGCGTTAGTATGGCAAGTTATTAACAATATTTCAAACTTCTCAGACAATAGTGACAGAGATTAACTTAGCAAACAAGAGTGACATACAGCCTTAATAAATCCAAACGGTTCTGAGAATAAGGCACTTCCGATGTTATCAAACGTCGTATAGGTTATGAATCTGTCTAGATCCATCGGTACCCGACCTTCAGCGTACTTTTCTACCCAGACAAGTAAGCTCTCAATATTCTTATTAATATCTGATTCTCGTTTGAGGATTTGGGACAACGCATATCCTGGTGTGAAATGCTTTGATAGAGCTTTCTTCTCCATGGGATTTGTAGTTGACATAGGGTTTTGAAAACGATAATCCGGGACGGATGTGACGCGATACCAGTCACCCTACTTCGGTTAGAGACTTTGTACTAAGGCCATATCGCACGATCAAAACTGACCTTGTGTAAGTTGGCACGAAGTAGCAGCGTGGGCCCATCCGGGTGACAAACGCTGACCTCGTTGGGGGCAATGCGAACGAATGGCCCGTGCTCTCTGTGAAGAGCCTTGAGCCTCACATTCTGCTTGCCTTCAAGGATGATCCATACGTGCCAGAGCCGCGTCACAGACGCCCAGAAAGGCCCTGGAATATCCGACAAGCTGAAGAAGTAACGGCGATAGACGGCGATACAAACAACGAATAGTGCAAGCAATATGGCAAAGCCGGTCCAAGAGACCAGCATTTCACCACTGGCAGATTTGATGTTTATCATGGTCAAGTACAGGGCCAGGTAGTTCAATAGAGTGTCCGAGGTAGAAAAGATAATCTCTAGTCCAAGGGCTGAAATTAGAAACTTTGAAGTGTTATATATCATCCAGGGAGTGGCTGCAATATGGAATATTAGCGCTTTGTCATCTTAGTAGTGACGAGGCTACCCCAACATCAGTAAGTACAAATATCCAAATTCTTCCACCTCCGGATTCCAGGATGTTTCACTCTGTAGCTTTTCTTCGAGAGCGTGACAACTTGCTCATTCCGACGCACCTGGTGTCTCAGGGTCACACGTCTCAGACTGCCACATTGCAGCATTGATAAATTCCAATCCCCATCTTTCACAGCAGTATTATCACCGTAACCCCGCTCGTCAAAGCACAAGCTTAGAAAATCTAAACTTTCGTGCCTTAGCCGAGATAATCGTGAGAAGCTAGAAAAGACTCTAGCGCCAACTTCTGCAGGCAGAAAGGTAAAAAGGACTAGTCTCGTTGTGGAGCACGCTGATCAATATTAGCACTACTGGCAAAGATAGTGCTGGCGTTGCCAGTTCGTCTTTGAGATGTATCAGCGGCAAGATAGCGCAGCTGAAAAGGTTCAGAAACGTTTAGAAAAGACAATTAAGAAGAAGGAGGGAAATGACCTAACGGCACATTTTGTCGTACTGCAGGACCCCAACCAAGCCTCTGGGAATCTCAATCTCATTGTCCTCGTCATTAAGATAACTAGAATATATCATTTACTTTTCCCATTAGGAACAGATCGAGATCGGGTAATTGGCATCTATTAAATAAAATCAACCCTATGATTCCCCTTTGTGACTCTATTAAGACCAGAACTCTTTACACCATAGCGCTTTTGCTATTTGCTGGCTCTAGCTTCCTACGGACAGAGGTCATCATATTTTAGAGTAAACCACAGTGCCTTGAGAAGGTTTGAGTGTTTCGTCAAGCCCTGGTTTCTCCTAATGGCCAGCAAAGACTAACATCCAATAGCAGGACTTACAGAAATCCCACCTGGATGACTTCCCGGACCTCGTTTTAAGCATACTAAGGCAGTGACTCATCGTATTTTAAACGACCGACTCCCAGATTGCCGCTAGTGTGTAACATTGCGGACCCTTTCACTTTTGCCCCCTTCAATAAAGGATCTAAGATGGGAAATGACAATCGACACCCAGTTGGGTGGATCGCCAGCAAACTCTGATCTAAGCCAAACTTGTCAAGGGTCGTGTATCTGTCCACTCACAAGGGAGGCTTAGAACAACCCACAAAGATCATTAGATTATCGGCCTCGGAAAAGGGCGGATGCTGAAGGCTGCCGCGTAATCCGCATTTTCAATCGCGTGAAGCCCATGACTCACAGCGGCGAAAGTAGGGGGTGAATAGTTCATGATCATATTTAACGTCTCGATGGGACACTAGCCACAACCTACCATCCTTACTGCCGGTGACGTCCTTTGGTATTGGATCGTCGAGGATATGTATCTGCGGCTAGCCGCGATGTTTTGCTTTATGGTTCATTCCCTCTCCTTTCGGCAAAGATATCTTGACCACTCAGGTCTCTCAAAGAGGCTTCCTTCCCGCGCTCCCACTTAGGACATTGGGCATAATGGGGATCATAGACAACAACAAAGGCCTTGTTGCACTCTTCCTGGAGCAAGCCACCGCTACTCCCGATGCAGTAGCGCTCGAAGATGAGACACGATCCCTCACATACGCACAGCTCGACAGAGAAAGTGCAAGCCTAGCCGAGAGATTGTGTAGTTACGGTGTTGGCCGTGATGATCTCGTTGGTATCTTGATGGGAAGAAGTGCCGACTACGTTATTGCTGCTCTGTCTGCACTTCGAGCGGGTGGTGCATTTCTAGTCCTTGAAATGGCTTATCCTACTCGTCTCCTGCAAGAGGTCATTGACGATGCGAAACCAATTGCCATTCTCACTCAAGCCAAGTACAAAAAGAACCTCAATTTTTATTCACCGATCGTTGTTGTCGACAGTCCTGAAGACATGCCCAAGGGGGAAGCCTTACCCCAGTCCCAGCAGCCACATACCTTGAAAGAAGAGGACGATTTGGAACGATTGATGTTTGTCTCCTACTCATCCGGTACTACTGGGAAGCCTAAGGGCATTATGAACCCTCATAGAGCTGCCATTCGCTCCTATGACTTGCGTTTCGCTGTCAGCGACCTGAACCCTGGTGATAGAGTGGCTTGCAACGTCTTCTTCATATGGGAGATGTTTAGGCCCTTGATACGTGGCGCCACAACTGTGGCTATTCCCGACCATGCCAGCTACGATCCAGTCACTCTCGTTGAGCTACTTTCTTCCTGGCGTATCACCGATACCCTTATGACGCCCACCCTCTTAAGCACAATTCTGTCCTGGCATCCTAAGCTAGGCAAGCGACTGCCTCATCTTCGCTCGTTGTGGCTGAACGGTGAGGTTCTTACTACGGAACTTGTGCGTCGTGCGATAGATGCTCTTCCTGAGACACGTCTTTTCAATGTCTATAGTGCTTGCGAGACGCACGAGACTGCTGTTGGAGACATCAAAACATTTGTTGACTTTGACACACAAGTATGCCCTGTTGGCCTTCCCACAGACCCCGACCATACCTATGTTCTTGATGAGGCGGGCAACGCAGTAAGCCAAGGTGTGGAAGGTGAACTCTACGTCGGCGGGAAGCTCCTCGCAAGGGGGTATCTCAACCTCCCTGAAACAACAACCAAGTCGTTTCAACCAGATCCTTTCGCGAGCTCTAAAGACGCACGAATGTACAGAACTGGCGATCTGGCCCGTATTCTTCCGAATGGACTATTGGAAGTAGCCGGTCGAGTTGGCGGGATAATAAAGACGCGCGGATATACAATACACCCTAGTAGTGTTGAGTGCGCTATTCTAAAACACCTCGCCGTCCGTGGCTGCTCCGTTATGGCACATGGTGAACATTTGGAGAGGCGAATTGTTGCTTACATTGTTCCGGAAAAGTTTGACGCCGGGGATCGGACCATTCCCCTGATTGATGAGTATGGCCACAGCCCCAATGCCCGAAAGGCTCTTACTGACTGTCTTGCACAATACATGATCCCTTCTGTTTGGATTTCGTTGCCAGAGCTCCCCACACATGGGGTCTCTGGCAAGATTGACCTCAAGGCTCTGCCTGCGCCGCCATCTCCGAGGTCACCACTCTCCAGGTTAAAGACAGGAAGCAAACAGCAGAATATTGAGGTGGATCGAGATACCGTTATTAAACTATGGGCGGCCTCACTTAACACGCTTCCCAAAGTTATCACACCGGAACACGACTTCTTTGACCTAGGTGGCCACTCATTAGCACTTGCCGACCTAGCTGGGCGACTCACGAATACCTTTGGGTTCCCTGTGCCTTTGTCTCCCTTGGCTGAAAATCCGAGTCTGTATGGACATATCAAGGCCATCAAAGACGCCCGTGATGGTCACACTGCCTCTGTCGAGGCTGACCTGTCAGGTGTGCTTCTTGCAGACTCTGTTCTTCCGGACGATATCAAGGGCACTAATTCCCCTCCACGTTCTCTCCAAGAAGCCGATACCATTTTGCTGACAGGAGCTACTGGATATTTGGGGGCTTTTCTTCTCAAGAACTTGATAGACTCTACTCGAGGAACTATTATTTGTCTGGTGCGACTTCTCCAGCCAGTAGAAGACTCTGTGTCCACCGGGCTAGCGAGGATACGAGAGAACTGCATCAGTCTTGGAATTTGGGAGGACTACTTCCTGGAGCGCATTGAGATCCTGCCTGCCACCCTCAACAAAGAGCGCCTGGGCCTATCGGATAGTCTTTTCGACAGTTTGGCTGCCAGAGTCCAGATAATCTTTCACGCGGCTGCCGCAGTTAACTTGATCTATCCGTATGCTGCGCTTCGAATGACCAATGTCGTGGGCACGCGCGAGATCATTCGGTTGGCTGGCCAAAGCGGCGCCACTCTACACTATGTCTCCACGAATGGCGTGTTACCAGCTTCGCTTGAAGGCTGGACTGAGGACTTCACTGTCAATATGGATGACGTTCCGAGCAAGTTGTTAAATGGATACGGTCAGACCAAGTGGGTCGCCGAAAGGCTCGTGGGTGAGGCCAGCTATCGTGGGATACCCGTCCGCATTTACCGCCCTGGAACGATTACTGGCCACAGTACTTCTGGCTCGACTAATGTCTGGGATATGATCAACGCTTTACTTGTCGAGTCTCTCCAGCTAGGGTTGGCTCCTGATGATCGAAACTGGCACATTGAAATTACACCAGTAGACTTTGTCAGTAACGCCATTATCGCTCTTGCTAATCATGTGAATGAAATCGAGCAGACTGTATATCATCTAGGCGACCCCACTCCAGTTCACTCTAGACAACTTTTTGCATCCCTCGGGAAGATGGGTTATGCTGTTGATCCCTTACCATGGGACGAATGGGTTACGCTTTGGTGGGAGAAGCGAGGCAATATAGAGATTGCAAACAATTCTTTCACGGCCGACATCCTACGGGTTGGCATGCCTGATGCCGAGGTTCTCAGCTCAGTTGTTGTCCTGAAAGACGAGAAGACACAATCGATTCTTGCTGGATATAATATCGCCCGTCCCAAGCTGAACGATGATCTTCTCAGAGTCTATATGAGGCACTTCTATGCGCGTGGCTGGCTGCAGCGACCGCCACGACAAGAACAGGTCTTGGGAGCGACCAAAATGTACCCCAAAGGTTGCCTGTCCGGCAAGGTCTCAGTCGTGACAGGAGCATCATCTGGGATTGGCGCCGCGATAGCGGCCGCCCTTGCCCAAGAGGGAGCCCACGTGGCTCTGGCTGCTCGGCGAACAGAAGCTCTTGAAATCGTTAAGCGGAGAATCAGTATTTACGGTGGCAAGGTCTTGATCCACGAGACGGATGTTACTCAAAAAGCAAACGTCCAGTCGCTAATGAGTCAGGTTAAGACAGAGCTTGGACCTGTCGATATTTTTGTCAATTGTGCTGGTGTCATGTACTTCACCATGATGGCCAACAGCTACACAGACCAGTGGGAGCAGACTATCGATGTCAATTGCAAAGGCCTCCTGCACTGCCTATCATCCACAGTCCCAGGAATGTTGTTACGCAAATCAGGTCATATCGTGGCTATCTCCTCCGATGCTGGCCGGAAGGTCTTTCCTGGTCTCGGGGTTTATTCTGCTAGTAAATCTTTCATGGAATCAACCTTGCAGGCATTGCGACTTGAGACGGCCGGATGCGGTCTTCGGGTAACTGCGATTCAACCAGGAAATGTTTCAACTGGTCTCTATCAAATATCGACAGACAGAGAGGCACTGAAGAAGTTTGGCGAGCCGACGGGTTCTACGATACTGAGGCCAGAAGACGTTGCCAAGGCTGTCATTTATGCTGTGAGCCAACCCAGCCACGTTGCGGTCAATGAGGTTCTAATCGAGCCTCGAGATGAACCTATCTAGAACTAGGCTTTTGTACTGGTTGTGGAAATAGTATGGTATTTCTTTGTATACATTTCAATGTCACATTTCATTTTTGCCTCTCATACATATCCTTAAAGCCTGTAATGTCAGCTCCAGGCCAGGGTACTTGTTACGTTCACTTCCAACGTTATCGGCGGCTGCCCTGACCAACCACGATGTATCTTTTCCCCTTAACGCTGATTGAAAGGACTAGTTTCTTCCCTTAAATTCTTTCAATTGAGCAACATGTTGTTTTGGCGAAATGGAATTGCTCATTGGAACTGAGCTTCGCCTTGACACATGTATTTTGGCTTACCACTGCGTCATTTAGAACCTTGCGTAACATTGGAACCTATTTCCATGCATTTTATCTTAATGGCGCCGCAGGCGGTGATTGAGTCGTAAAGGGAAACAGTCTCACTTTTTTCACGAGGTGGACCATTCTAGTAGCTATCTAATCTTTCATGAGTGGCGGTTCAAACAAAAACCCCTAAGCTACCAAGTTACCATCTGACACAAGGAAACTGGTTTCATCATGAAGTGAAAACAATACCTTTAGGAAATAATACTTTAGACAGCATAACAACTACCTACAAAATGTTTACTGTGGGCTTCTACCTCCTCATTGAAACCGTCACGAAATAGAGTAAGTCAGCTTTTTCAGAAAATATACCAGTTTTGACGTAGCTACAAGGATATAAGATTGACAATAGTCCATTTCAGAGAATGATAGTTCATGCGGGCACGGCCCATGTCGTCAGATGATACGGAGAGGCGAAGCCCTGGGGAACAGGCTTCAATCAAGACGCATACTACTATACAAACATAACATGGCACTCCTCTTCTCACCGTCCAACACAGTCAGGATGTCATATTCTCACACAATTTGCCGTTGGACCTATTGAGGGAATTGCATGGTATGACGCGCTTCCTCGCTCTTCACTCGATAGTGGAGTCGTAGGTGACTCCACTTTGGCCTTTTGTGCAATGATCAAGCAGCAAAGTAGACTAGAGGGTGTAAGAGAGGTTGATTGGTGCTGACATACAGTTTCATTATGAGGCCGGCCATACTTTTGGACGCTGGAGGGCAAGCCCTGACCCAACGCGGGAGGCCGTGGGGTCCACCTTCAGTACTTTGAGCGAAGAATGGCTTTTATTCATGCATTCAGCCTCTTTCACCGAAATCCCACCGATCATATTCTCGTTTGAGAGTTGCAGGTTCGGTAAGGGATTACTGTCAGGAACACCAGTGAATGTGAATAAGAGATTGACAGTGCTATAATCTATACGCCAGTCTGCCTTGAAACTTATCTTACAAGTAAGTGGAGCGTGGCTTAGCGTATTAATTTCAGTTGGGCATATAGTAATCCACTCAATGTGTCATTCAACGCGTCAGACTCAAGACCACACCACTAAGGTGAAACTTGGCATCTACTTAATGCTCCAATGTTATCGATCCAAGTCAGACCGCCAAGAGAACCATGCAATCTTCAGCTCTTTAACGCCTGCAAAGGTCATACATGCTGAAAGAAAGAGCGAAGGTGGCTTGTCGAGCGCAGTTTCACCTATAATCTCAAGTTCAAGCTTCTCCATATTTGGAAAGTCTTCTAAGAATATGTCTACTTGCACTCCACGGAAGGACTGAAGATAAACCTTGATCGATAGGTGATGGACAGTCCTAAGAGGAACTTTTAGGGATGGAAGCATGCTGGTGCTAACACCGTCTTGGTAGTCTCCGCCAATGCATGAATTGCTTATAGATTGATATAAGCCGGGATTAACACATTGTTCGCTAGCTCCCTGCCTTTATTAATCAACAGGGTGTAGTACCAATAACTCTGCAATGATTGCGCTTGTGGCGATATAGGCTAATGCGTTATGCATGGCAGTACGATGCGATGTTTCGTTCTACTTTAATTAATGAAACTGTTAAAGCGTGCAATGTGTGTTTCAAGGTTAGACCTCCATGTCTTCATCTTATACATTGTGCCTCCTGAACCTTAGGGAGAGTATGTAGTAGCAAATCATGAAATTGAATAGAACAGGCCTAGGAACCTCTGTAGATATCCAGATTCTTCCCTTAGAAGCCAATCCAGAAGACATCTTGTCTCTGCAAGCATGCTTGAGTATCGATGTGTGAAGAAGTACTTAACCCCTCCAGACCTAGAACTATGAAGAAGGTATAAAGCTAGGTCAAAGCATATCATAGCAAGCAGATGGGGGTCGTGCCAGATGAATTCACTCTGCGCCATCGCGACCCGAACACAAATTTCCCCCACGAGCTCTAGTCGAGTTTGCTCTAATTTACTTTCCCTTCTGCACCTGAGATCCTGGCTCCTACCAATAGCACCGCATGCTTCATAAGGCTCGTTGCGTCTCGTTCTGTCATCTGAATCGCCCCTTTGATGGTAGATGAAATGCCGCAGAAAAGGTAATGGCCCTGGTGACCCGAGGTCCCATTCGAGTACCTGTAAGAGAACTCTTTCGGTCTTGGCTATTTGACGTTTATATAGTGCAGCAGGGCCCGGAATTCCAAGGACAAAAGTTACAATTGCCATTCCTACCTGGTTACTCTGATTCTCTTCGTATTTTGAGGAAATCATGAGGGCGGTGCCCGCTAGTAGTAGTAGTGCTTTCCATTGTAGCGAATCGTGTATAGCTATATCCATTTCGTGTGTCGCGGTTACCAGAGTCTGCTCATCCTCGGCAACTTCAAACAACCCCAAGAGGTGGGCAGCTATCGCCACGGTCGATTTGCCCTTTCTTGATGCAAACCGGTCCATAATACCGACGGCTAGCACACATGTGTCCATTTTAAAATGGCTTCCAGCATAAAATATAGTTTGTACCAGAGGCTTCCGACATCGAAGGTAGTTCGGATATAATGTAAGAGTCTGAAGATAGCATAGAATGAGCTACAAAGTACGAGATCGATCGGAAGTTGGTTTACCTCTCTCTCTTTTTCCATCATGAATAAAAAAATATCATCTGCATACTCATCTAAGCCAGCACGCTGTTCCAGTACTGGATTAGTTGAGTTTGCGTCTCTTCGTGGCATTGTCTCGCATGAACAATAGATATAAAGCCAAAGTTATCAAACTCAAAAGGAGAAGGATAATAGCACATTAATATTCAGTCGCCGTCAGAGTTTGCCTTCTCGATCTCAAGGAGAGTGATGCGTAAGTTATCATGGGTTAACTATTTGTGATGGAATAATGCTCTGTTCGTCATTTTAACGATACTAAGGTCTACTATAAATAGATTAAAAGATATAAGACAAACGCAAGATTGAAGAAAGATTACAAGGCTGAGATATGCGGAACTAGATTTAGAACTATATTACTAGTTTTAAAGAGAGGGATATATGTAATTATATATTAAAATGTGATGAGGTGAGGCTAATCAATTAGAATACATTTGTTATCCCAGTTTCTGGCCTTGAAGGAGACAGCACACTCCATCTTCGAAAGAGGCAAACTTAAAAGGTTACTCCTAGTCCAGAAGAAGTTTGGATTTCACTCAACTGCATAGACTGGACTGATGTCTTATCCTACAGGGCGGACATCTCGATGTGAATGCATGACAGCACCTACCATTGACATTGACAGAGGCCACAGCATCACTGAGGGCCTGTCAGAGTGAAATTTGAGGGAAGACGTGTGGCTATTGCCTATTGCCTATCCAGGGCAGCATGGAAGTGTGAGCTCGGCTGCTTGGTGCAGTGGCCATACCTACTGCAAGCACCCCACGACGCCCGATACCACCTCCTCCAATAATTGCAGCCACAGACAATTCTGACGAACCTGAGCTAGTTCGTGGGTCAGTATCTTGACTGCGAGGCATGGGAACTGTCTTTGAGAAAAATACAAAGGCAGCTACTTGCTTCTGTGAAATATTTTGTTGGCTGCATTCAGTATCTGCAGCTGGAATATTTGGCTGAGCTAAATCAGCTGAGAGAACTCATTCTTTCTGCCATCAGATGAGCTGAATGACCTTTGTTACTAGGTATCAGTCTTTTAAATACGCTAAATTAGATAGGTCAAAGGAACGCTGATCAGGGTAGCTTTTCGCCCCTTCAGCCGCTTTTCAGATCCGGCTTAAACAAGACCTCCAGCATTAGCTCGTCAGCACACGCGCTGGAGGACGGCAATATCACCATATGTCTTCTTTTTCTTAGCTAACTTAACGGCTATGGTTTACTGAATCGTAAGGAAGTATATGATTAGACCACAGTGATGTATGAGAAGGGTTTTTTAAGGTCCCGGCTTATAACTCCCAGTATATTAATATTAGGTATCAGGATATGGATTAATAACGGAAATACAGTAATAACAGTTAAAATGATAGCATCTAACTCACATACTTCATTCC
Source organism: Fusarium ramigenum (assembly GCA_013186855.1). Lineage (NCBI taxonomy): Eukaryota > Fungi > Ascomycota > Sordariomycetes > Hypocreales > Nectriaceae > Fusarium > Fusarium ramigenum. The sequence continues at coordinate 5,977 of JAAOAT010000135.1, read as the reverse complement.
AGGTCTATAGACCTAATGCCTGCCTTATTCAACATTGACACCACCTCGTCAACTATATTGAACTTGTCAATCTCGTTATCAAACCTTTCGTCATCCGCCGCACTGTAGACCTCCCAATTCATCGCCATCGATGTTTGGCAGATAAATACCTCAAATCCCGGGTCCTCGATGCCATAATCTTCGAGGGTTATATTGACCTCTGGCGAGGGACCCGCCATCTGTTCCCAGCCATGATCCTTGGACTTCAAGGTGATCCAAGTAGCAAACTTTTTATGTTTGAATTTTCGAGGCTTGTATAGTGTACCATCGAGACTATTCCAAACAACTGCGTCAAGCTTGGGGTTGCTCAGCATCTCTTTGATAAAGATCGACGTAATCGAGTCTTTCTTGACCAAGAAGCCAAGACATGGAATTCCACGTTTCTTGTAGTAGTAGTATATATGTGCGCAATTTTCTTTTTTGCACTCGTATAACGAATTTCTGCACTGTTTTTCTATTGATGTCTTCCAGCCACACCAATAACCATCGGGCTCGAGTAGAACCAACTTATAGCGCAACAGTTGGAGAAGCGCTTCTACATCCCCTTTGTTTTCACAATCCCGCCTCGGGAGATCCGATTCAAATCTTGCGTCGCACGGATTCTTCCTGAGACTGCACTCAATGTCCCTTTTTGTCTTAACTAGCAGATGTCTCCAGGTACTTGATTTACATATGTCGATAGAGTTCATTGTTATTGTAGCAAGAGGCATGTTGTAATTTGGCTACAAGAGATATGGCCATATATACATGTCCTGAATGCCTCAGGAATAGATATAATGACTCTGGGGAAAGTCAATAAAAGCCTTAGAACCGACTTTACTACTATTTCAGCAGCAACAGGGAATTGGCCTTAAAGGCTTGTTTTAGATCAGCAATTCCAAACACAGTCAACACCTGCCTATATTTCTTGTTTTTTTTATATAAAACATAATTATATATAAGAAAAATCCTCAGAGTACAGACTAGAGTTCAGTACCACATAAGCGATCGACTTTTCATATATTATTAATACATTGATACTGAATAAGTCTAATATAAGAAAGAAATCCATAACCACACTGACGTTCAACGCTATGGATTAAGTAATTGAACAAGCTCTTATCCTATTTATACTTCGATACACTTCCTATAAACAGGTTTCAACCAGCGTCCTTGCGCCATCGTCTATGGACTGTATGATCTACTCTCACCTCGCACTTGAATTTCACGCATCTCTCCTAAGATATAGCCTTACTCCATACCAATCCAGCTGCAACATAGTTAGCTTTGTTGGCTACTTGATGACAGTTACCAACAATCTCTTCAGGGCATAGTTTCAGAAGTCTGCTCTTTGGTTTTGTCCTGCCCAGAATTACTTCTCGAATCCTGTCCATTTTTTTGATTGGAGGCCCATCATATTCAAAGTTCTCAAGCCTCATCTGCTGAAGAGCATCCAGGGAGCGCTTTGGTAATGTGCCCCTCGATGAGATCTTCAGATACCTCAGATTTGTGCAAGACGGAAGGATACGGAGCCCAAGAGTAGGGTCCTGGCCCATGTCGTACAGCAATTCTACGCCTTGAATTGCACCAAGCGTCTCCTGTCTTGCTTGCGAAATAAATAATGGTAGGTCGTTCACCGCAGAGCAGAAAACAAACTTATGAGTTCTATAAAGCCAAGTTGCAGTGTGCTTGCTTATCCACTTATCGATAAGAAGTACATTGTAGATATCCTGGTACTGACAGTGTTTGCATGTGAAGTAATGGATATAAATTAATTTTGGGTCGTCGGAGTTCTGAAGGCACTCAAAAACCATCTCAAGAACCTCCGTTGGCAGTCTGCACAAATGCCCCATCTTTGACCGCTACGGGCGATTAGAGGCATTTTTGAGAGAAACGAAAAAGAAAGAGAATGACTTTTGCCAGGAAGGGTATTTATGGCCTTTCGAAGTAGACCCCTATTCTTAACCAGCAGATATATATGTTCGGAGATAAGCACTTGGAGTTATGCGCAAGTCCCAGAATCGCGGGGTTGTTAACTTGGTTCGCGTAATATCATATCTTACATTATATAGAACCTACAGCGGTGTCTCAGTCGATGCTGCTCATGATCCGAGCGGACGACGTGTCCGGAAAAAGTACCCCTACCGGATGATTGAGAAAATGGAAACCATTCGCGGACACATATGTCTAATGCAATCAGACTCCTCAGATGTACCGAAGATGGCTGGAGGGCCAAGCTGTCTGAAGTAGGTTAGCGGGCTAGTCGATGCTTGTGCGCGAGGGTGACCGAGCTAGTAGAAGTCCTCGAAAATGCGGGTCGCAGCAGAGCCTAAGGTACCTGTCCTTGTTGAGGAAACGTAATGAGCCTTACAATACGTTAGGTGTTTGAACAACAGATGCTATAGGATATGCAGCTGCCTTCTGCCCCATCCCTTGTTGTGCCATACTGCTGCAGGTAGTTTGATTATGGCCTAGTCGTTACGGCATCCCAGGCGCGGTAGTATTACGTACACCCCGTAAGCAACATCGATGGGCTATAAACTGGGGAGCGTCTGCGGATGGATAGTCGTTTTCAATGCTGACTGCATCAATCATCATCCTTGCTATGTCCTGGATCTCTCAGGTTTCAAGATTGTAAACATCCCAATACTAGTTATGTTTTATTGACCTTGACCTTATAGACGAGGGGGAATGATATCGCGTATGACTTCATAGTATTTGTCCGCTCTGAAACCGTTGTGTTAAACCCGAAGTGCAGCAGAAGTGTATTTTCTAACTTTATTACTGACTCATAAACTCAATACCGCCACCACCTTCCGATTACCCCGAACCTTCTCCCCAGTGGCGCCGACATACGTGTCATCACGAAACTTTCTCCAGTCAGGTCAAGCTTTTCTCGTGCGTCAGAATTTGGTGCGGGAGCCGCCATCTTGAAGATCCGGGGTGTTTGTGGTGTTGAGCTAACCTTTCTTGGTCGAGGGATTGGAGCCTTTTATACGCCTCCAAGGCCGGCCAAGCAGTCATCATTTAAGTTCTTATCATATCAGCTTTATGCTGTAGCCATTGGTCAGTCATCGTGGTATCGATGTCTAAGTTGTGGGCTAGAAGTGTTATTTGCAGTTGAGATTTGTGGCTGTGAGCTTATTCCAGCAGAGAGAACCTAGTTCACTGAGATATGGTTAGGATTGATGTTCAAAATGGTTAATGCCGTCCTACAACCTACTGCTCCCGCAGAGTATCTATATATGTTCGAGGGCCATAGAAACGACCATTTGAAGCGCGGAGGACAAGGAATATGATGAAATAGAGTATTGAAGTGGCAAGAACCGGCACCAGAGTGGAAACCATACCTATCGTATTCTTGGTCATTCTTTACTTGATATTTGAAATCATCTTACGGAATACCAGCCGGCAACTGGCCTCCTTGATCTACCTGGTGACATACCTAACAGGGACACAGGATCCGCATTACTTGCTACACCTTCGTTAGGGTCGTGTAAGTTGGTCTCTAGAAATCTGATGAGATCTTCCATTCCGATGCTATCCTTTGAAATCTGATTCTGTGTGGAAAGCTTACAACGAACTGGGAAGCAGAGATTCAGATACTTAGTACTGATACGACTGTCCTGTCGCTTAATAACGTCGAGGCAGAGTCGACTACTCTATTTTAGTGCAGAAAAATCAATATATACAGAACTTTCATGCTAGTGGGCTTCATGTCTCTATATGATATTGGAACGACTAAGAATAACATTGAATTTCATTTTCTGCTCCCAGTTAACCATGCCTGTCATACACTACAAACCGGCCACTCGTCCAACTGTTAATATCTGTATCTTCACCCTAACTCACTGTACCGTTGGTAATTCCAACTGTTAGTCAGAATGCGCTCCTCAAGCTATATCGCTTGTTTGCTTGCCACTGGCGCCGTGGCCGTTCCCCACAAGGGAAATCTGCAGAATGGCAACAAACATTATGAAATAGTTACAAAGTTTAAGTACGTCACTCACTATAGTATCGGTGGTGCAAACGATACTCCTCAGACAACCTGCGTTTCCCAGGCTCAGAAGCTCAATTTCAAGAAGCTGCCTGACATTTCCGTTGCCACTGCCACCTCTGCCCGACCTGCACACGTGCAGCCCGTCAAGAGCCCCGAAGCAAGATCCCAGTCGGCATCATGTTTCCAGTTCTGGACCCAGCTACTGCCTTTCTACTGATCAACAAGAGGCCATTGACCTCCATAACAAGACCCGAAAATCCGTGGGTAACGGCCCTATTTCTTGGGATGCTTCCCTGACCGAAGGTGCCCAACAGTGGGCCAATCACATCGCTTGCATAGGCATTCTCCAACATTCTAAAGGTGACTACGGTGAGAACCCCTATATGGGCACCTATGATAGTCCTTACTCTGTTGGTACCAAGGCCTTCCCCCCCGAGAATAGTAAATATAACGGCGAGGTCATCTCGGCTTCCAACTACCTGCAATTTGGTCATTACACTCAGTGTGTTTGGAAGGAAACGGCCAGAATTGGTATGGCTGTCTCCAAAGACCGCAGCGGGGTCTCCTGGGTCGTCGCTCGCTACCATAAGCCGGGTAATATGCAAGTCACTTACAAATTAATTTATATCCTGCATTCGCTAATAAAGATACAGTATCGGCAAGAAGCCTTATTAACGTGTCAGCACCGGCATACCTAGATGCTTCGGTTCGGTAGGATTGTAGGGCTCAAAGTTGAGGAATTAAAGCATATATTTACTGAGAAGTATCATGTATTTCGTGCTAACGTAGTGATGTGTCATTACAAGGAGTAGTGGAGAAGACAGTGGATGGCGTGGCTAGAGAGTATTAGCATATACCTGCGTGGCTAATCCTGATAGTAATATCTAATATTTGTCCTATCAAGAGCAGCTTATACCCTAGTATTTCAATAGGCCAGTATATATAAGTAGTATAAATCGCCTCTATATTATATTGCCGAACTAAGGCAATTACCTGCTAATCTAAAGCCAATACCCGTCAGAAAGAATATTAAAACTTATAATTTATATTAATACTGATCTAAAACCAGCCAGATTCCTCTTTTAAAACGCTCTAAGCTGCTTTCTTTATATTTCTGCAGAACGGAAGATATCACTTTTAAAAGTGAAGGAGTCCTACGAGGCCGATGGATAACCGTCTCCTAGGAAGCTACAGGGGGCTAGCGCCGCATAAATGTCTTGTGCTAATAGGTTATCGTCGGGTACGAGAAAGATCGATTCAATAAACAAGAAAGGCAGCTACAGTATATTGTTTTATATTGCCTATATATATCTAGACTGCTTCCTTTTATAGACAGTTCTTAAATAGGAGTATAAGTAGATATTCCTTAATATATCTTCTGACTAGCTTATTAACTTTCTAATACTACTAATTCTATACCTTCTTATATACTGTAAAGGTTCTCGTACTCTTTTCCCAAACTGAGCCCCCCAAGGTAATATTTAACATTAATATTATATCTCTCGAACCGCCACTTTATATTTGTCGTGGAGCGAATTCCCATAACTGCAGCCCTTTGCAGGACCCCATTCTGGTCCGAACCTTTGCCTGATTGCCAGGTTAATGTTCCACAGGTAATCGCGGCCTCATATCGCATTAAGCCATGCTTCTGTTTTATTACCAGGGGCTACTAGATTTATGGCTGATAAACTTTCCCCTGCTTGACAAGTTCTCAGGATGTAATTAGCCGATAGCTTGTAAGCTTTAGGCAGTTAGGGTGCACAACAATACAGCCTTTCAAACTTTAACATTAAAGATAACGAATGATAACTGGTGTTCATCCTGAAAGTGTGCGTTCTTGCCGATCTCCGAGACCCTCGAGGGTGTATCTGTAAGGATCTGGCTTACCTTGAGGTGGAATTCGGCATGACCATAAAGTTGGCGAAGGGGGATTTGGGCACCCCCTGGATTTGGGCCCCC
>JAAOAT010000134.1:0-21215 GCA_013186855.1 Fusarium ramigenum | reverse complement strand
AACAAGAAGCGGAAGCGCGATGGTCAAGATGACGATAAACGAGTTCAGATTCAAATCTCTCCCTTCTCTCTCACTGGAAGCTTCGAAACCCACGACACTATGGACCTGTATTATACAGTCGAACCTGGAAAGCGATGGCAAGATATGACGCGCTACAACAGCTTCGTCCGTAAGTATCCGATGAATCCCGGCGTCTTCCAAACTGTGAGGGGCTTATGGCTAATTCTTAGCAGTTAACAGCATCAAGTACTACAGCGAAGGGTTCGTTCAGGTTGCCAACGAGTTTACCATTAAGCAACAAAAGTCCCAAAGTGATGGCAAAGGTAGTTTTGAGAAAAACAACGATGGATGGGTCGCGCGCGTCCTCGAGATTCGTGCTTCCGATGAGCATCATGTTTACGCCCGCGTGTACTGGATGTACTGGCCCTATGAGCTGCCTCCAGGAACCCTTGACCGCAAGAAGACTGTTCAAGGTCGCCAGCCGTACCACGGCGCTAAGGAACTTATCGCCTCTAACCACAGTATGTTCTAGCATACTGACCGATATTATGCGGTGCTGCAGCGCGTCTAACCGACTTTTCTAGTGGATATTATTAATGTTGTCAGTGTTACAAGGCCCGTCACCGTCAATCAATGGATTGAGTCCGATGACGAGGAGATTACAGACGAGCTTTACTGGCGTCAAGCATACGACTACCGTACCTCGGAGCTTTCCGTATGTTGCGTGATACCTCATCTTGTCTCCGCAAGCGCTAATATGCATATAGTCGGTTGAACATATATGCAAATGCCAAACTCCCGCCAACCCTGATAAGACCCTTATAGGATGCACGAGCTCAGAGTGCGGGAAATGGATGCATCAGGAATGTATGGCCCACGACATTCTCATGCAAGTCTACGAACGACTGGGAACCGATAAACCTCATCGAACCGAGGGATCGATGGTGGAGAAAAAGAAGCTCGAGGAGGCAACGGATCCTCTATCGTCCATCGATGCCGAGGAGCAGATGACCCAGTCTACGGTCAATGTCCGGGATGGGACAACTCAAGATAATATGCACGTTAAGAAGACTGTTCGCGAAACCCGTCGTGAGACAGAAACCCCAACAGCTGGGCGAACGCCCTCTAAGTCTATCGCCACCGCATCGGTTAAGGGATCAGCCAGGGGAGGCCGCAAGAAGAAGATCGCAGACTCTAAGCCATATCAAGGACTCTTTGAGGCCAACCTCAAAATGCAAAACGGCCCAACAGCGTGGGAGATGCGCGACCTGCGTGAAAACGTAACAGGTGGTGACAAGACTTGGACTGAGAAGGCCTCGTGTTTGGAATGCGGCGCTAACATCGACTAACTACTTAAGAAACTGACTATATGACTACACCGGGTTTGCTTATGTGAGTTGACTTATCGAGGTTTTGGCGACGGCGAAATTTGGGATTGCTTATGCAAGTTATTTGCCTCCGTCCGTGGCTCGTGGGAAATCCACAGTCTTTCCACTCTGCTTTATCAACCATGCTTATTCCGAAGTCGTTCCATTCTGAAGCAGGATTTGTCGTATGAGAAGAGACCACGGACATGTTGTTCTCCGCTACGTGTAGTGTTGACTCGTGGCTGTTTGTGAGACGTATTTCGGCAGCTTGCGCACTTGATGCGCGTCAAAGTCTTCCACGCAAGCTGCTATATCAGCCTGTTGCCGAGATTTCTGATTAGGCGTGGACACAAGTGAGCATGTGGTGAGGTGATGCCGAGCCTTGGTGTAATCTATTGCGGGGTATTTACAACTCGGAGGAAAATCAATAACACAGTTGCGCGAACCTCATCTCTTCAGGCAATCGCTACTTGCCACCAAAGACCAAGCCAAACCCCACCAGCCGGAATACATCCAACCTTCACCAAAAGATCATCTCCTAGGCTCCATATATGATCTCAAGTGCAGGTTGTGCTTATTAACAATTTCATAGACCGCAACTGGAAAGCGGTCAAAAAAGCCTCTTAACCATGATAGGTTCCCTAGTACATCTACTTGCTGGTCGGCAAACGCGGCCCCACTACACCTTGCAATTCTGTCCACACATATTCCCAGAATGGGCTACCCTAGTTTTTTAGACAATGATCGTTCTGGTTCTGCACCTCTACTAATCGCGCTTGATGGCTAAGGGTGGGCAAAACCAGGCCGGTGGAGAAGGGGTTAGTTGGCCGTCTGTCTCCATTGGATTAAGCATTATTGATTGAGGACGACCACGCGCTGTGACAAATAAAGGTTAACGCACTCATATGTGAGCTTGTATGATGGCTCTGATTTGCGTTCAGCGATGCCCCCCGAGGCGACCCCGACAATTAGCCGCCAGCCTTTAGAGGGTCCAAACGGACGAATGTTCATCACTGGCTTGTCCTCACACTTCAGAAAATTTTTCCATTTGTCGCTATCGATGTGGAAGCTGAGGCGCTTGGAAGAAGACAGATCCTTTGGGTGCCTTAATTTCCATTGCCGAAAAGCCCTTGGTAGTTTTTTTTTTTTGCCCCTAACTCCTCTGCGCTGTTGTTCAGGACCCTTCTGACCTCCTAATTATCCAAAATGACATCTGTCCCACGATCGCCTCCATCCCCAGACCGTCGATGTCTCAAGATTGCCGATGTGACAAGACTATTGAGTCCCTAGGACCGCGGGATATCCTTATACTATCGATGATGGGTTTAGATGGTGCCACCACGTTCACCACTCGGTCAAGAGGCGCAACGGAGGCCACACATAATAGTTGACAGCCTTATATGGGTCGATCTCTGCAAATTCGTCATCCTCCTCGTTATAGCCCAACAGCAAATCGTCGTCATCTGCAAAGATGTTGTCGATGCACTCGTATCGAATTTCTTTCCAAGACTTTCCCGGCATATCTCGGCGGATATCACTTTCAATGAATTGCGAGTCATTCTTTTGTTCGTAATCAACACCGGTCCCCCTCTTGATGATGAACATAATCTCTTTGTCTCTTTCGCGATCCGCCACCAGTCCCGCATCCTCTGTTATGCCAAAGGCTTCTCGTGTTGCTGGGTGTTCGGGCATTTTCTGTTCAAATCGCTCGCGTGTGCTCGCATTCATGACTGAACCGAGACAGCCCGACACGGTCGAACGGTAAATGGCGACTGAAGGCCTCGAAAGGGCGCCGTCCCTGTCCTCCAGGACACTTTGCCAGTGTGCTGGTTGAGGCTTTCGCCAGTAACTGTGCTTCTCAACTTCATCGTCAGAATGAAGCTGCTCAAGCCTGGGAAACCCCAGCACTTCTGAGCTATTGCTGATGTAACGAAGTTCCTTCCACCCACAACTTTCGCTTATGAGACCATTTAAAGTATCGTAGCTAACTTGGTACGGGGGGGGCCCAAGTACTGTGAGTGTATCGAGGCGAAGGCCTGGGAGAAGTCTGAGTGTGGAAGTTAGACGATAGTAGACATCATAATCTTCGTAGGAGAGCCTAAGAGGATCGCCCAGGACGCGCAAATGACGCATCTTGGAGAGGGTTCCAGGAGGCAAAGCGGTCAAAATGTCGAGCATCGTCTTGGGATCTTCGAAGCTGAAAAAAACCTGGCCGATCCAAGTATCCCCAATCTCCTCTTTTGCCCGGCGACAAGTTTGAAGCATGGCGAGAGCGTTTTGAGCGGGTTTGATCCTGATGCGATCAATTCGGTCGACTGCTCTCCGACTGTAAGCAAGTCCAGTCGAAAAGAAGACATGTGAGCATATCTTATCGCGAAGTTCTTGAGGGAGGTGTTGAAAGAGCCTGCTCTTGTCCTGTGGATCAGCTGCGAAGGCTGATTCGCGTAAAGGTTTTGGTCCGTGCCTGGAATTCTTCTTCTTCCGTGTCTTTGCCATGACAACTCGAGATTATTCGTGCCATCAAAATTGCCAAGTTGAGGGGGTCTCGTTGTACTATAAATGGTTTCGGCCCACTTGATGTGCCAAATAATCCTGATCCCTCGCGAATGACTGGCCTATGGTTCAGTAGGCCCCGCCTCTCAGCCACTTAGAGCATTAATTCATCATCGGTGGTCGACCATGACACTCGAGCTTCACCATGAAGTCCTAAAGCGTACTAAAGACGGCTTGGTGGCTTGACTAAAATCATTCGTAACAGCGTTTTATTCCTTCACATCAATTCCCCATGGCTTGGTCGAGCCGTTATACATAGTCTCGATCTTTTGTGGCGTGAATCTCACCCTACTGTACCAAATACCGTATTCATTCTGTTAGATGGAACGGGGCTATGGGGTCAGTTTTAAGCCTTCTGACCAGTAAGAATAAGTTTTAATCAGATCTGTTACTATCTATGGTATAAAACGTATCCACAGCCCCGTTCCAAATAACAGAATGAATACGGTATCACTGGTAATGGCATCCAATACCACTTTCTGTGGCCCGTGCACCTTCCTCTTAGGTTTTGGGGCGGTCAATAGGCGGACGGGTACCCGTCCTTCTACAATTGGCGGACCAACCCGGTCCGGAACCTCCTACGAGGAATCAAAGCCTTCAGGCGCTTCATATCTCCACTCAGGCGCATCGCGGATGTATGCAGAGAGGTACCAAATGATACCATGGAAGTCATTCAGCCGTTCGCCCTCGAACCGTGGGAGTCACGTATGCAAGCCGTGCTGAGCGGACAGGAAGGGGAAGGCGAAAACCAGATCAAAGAACTAGCCAAAGCAGGATGGGCGGTGAGGACAGCGACAAGCAGGTCTGCGCGGAATGATCTAGTCGGCATGGGAGTAGCTATCAGAGTCCCCATATCCGTGGCAAGAGCCGGCAAGATCAACGAAGCCTTTTCGGTCACCCTGGGTACGAGGGAAGAACACAACCCGTACACAGCCGAACTGGCAGCGATCGCTCATGGTCTCAACTACCTGCCGGAGATGAAGTATCGAGTCATTGTGATCGCGGCAAGTAACAAATCGGCTGCACAAGCTATAGGTAACCCCCGCCAGAAGTCAGGTCAAGGACATATACGAGAGATATATGATGCTATAGAGAAGCTTCGAGGAGATGGAAACAGAGTCAACCTCATCTGGCTACCACGCGACAGCGAGCTCAAAATCCAGAAGACAGCCAAGATGTCAGCTCGTTACGCAACGGAGCCGTACATGACACCGCGGAGAGGAATGGTCAAAGCAAAGACCACAATTCTTAATCGAACGAGGGCAGATCTACGAATGGAGAGGAAGCTACCAGATGGAGTGGGCAGGCATTCTAGAAGAGTCGACTCGGGTTCACGAACGACGGCTTACTGGGCGATGTGGTATGGCAGGAAAAGTTGATGCTGTCAGTGGTGTCCGCCGTTTTGAGATTGTTTTGAGCCAAAAAGGCGTCCCCGCGAGCTGTCGACGCCAATAACAGGTCTCTAGTCTACAACGTGGCTGAATGTGTGAGTATCATTATGATCCCAGTTTAGCATAGCAGCGCCTAATCAACCAGTTCAGGTCAATTTTAGAATTGATAGATCTTACCCGTCACCAAGCCAGAATGAATCCATCCCCCTTCTTGATCTTCTCCAATATTTACTTATCAACAAGGCCCCAGCAAACGATTATGATATATCCAGGGGGTAGGTTGTCGCTGTTCAATTGAAAGTGGATTGCTTCGTCTGCTGATAACCTGGAAAAAGTCGAACTCCTAGTGGGGAAACATCCTACTACCCTCGCCGAGCGAAACGTTTTCGGGCATACTCTGATGCACCTTGCTGCAGACAAGCTATCATGTTTGAGACTTCTGGTCAAAGCCGCAGATACAAGACTCCTCAACCAGACAGATAGACGAGATGCATTAGGAAAGTCTGTATTAGAGACCGCCGTCTCCCTCAGTAAACTACACTGTAGAGAAGACAGCTGTATGTGTCAAGGATGCCGATGTGACGAATGCGCGGTCATTCTCCTGGAAGCAGATTGCGCGCTTCCTGTGTCGGAAAACTTAAAGCACGTACCCATTGGTCAGTCATCGTGGTATCGATGTCTAAGTTGTGGGCTAGAAGTGTTATTTGCAGTTGAGATTTGTGGCTGTGAGCTTATTCCAGCAGAGAGAACCTAGAGCTTGCTTTTGAAGCCCACAAGTGTTCCGACCGACTGGTCTGAGTCGATGTACATGCCTCAAAATTGTCTAGATCGAATAACCGACTCACCGGCCGTAAGTAGAAAGTCAAGTCGCAAGCTAGGCACTCGGACTTCCAGAGTGCTCTTTCGCGCATCATACAGCATGTGAAGACGAGGCGGAGCCTCGAGGGGGGATAGAATTCCTGCAATGCGCCGGGCCATGCTACTAGACGGGGCGAAGAGGAATGTTCTACCACCTTGACAAAGCTTCCAATCTCCGTCCTGTCGGACAAAGCACCAATCATCTGGATTCGAAGTCCAAGGGTCCTTCAGTGAGCGTAACTGAATGATACCTGCCTCGTTATGATACCAATGAGCGTAATCGTTGACAAAGGAGTGTGGCAGCATCTCGCGCAAAGTTCGCGATGGAATAAGGTCCAGGTAGGATTCATTTACCTCTAGGCAAACGAGTAAGTCTTGGTCCTGCATTCCAAAGTGAACAATATGACCTTGGAATTCCTGCGTGGTACAGAAGAGCATGCCTGGCAAGTTGCTCGGCATGACGTTTAGGATGAGACTTCTGAATAATCTCTCATAGTCATCATGCCTTTCGTACTGCTCCGGAAGACGAGTCAGAGGAAGACCGTTGACCAGCAACTCCCCGGTCAGTGCACTTGGAGATGCCCGTGGCTAGTTGTCTCGAACCAATAGGAAGTCTCGGCAGCTAGTGTCCAAGAAGCGGTTGGCTGAAATGCCGACCAGTGTCGCTTAATGGCAAGGTCGAGACACGGGCTGACTAGATGATTCTGTTCGACCAAGATTGCACAAACCCGGTACATGGTGTAATTCCACCTATCGAACAAGATACCTCGAAGAGTAGTCTCTGTCTCGCTCTTCAAACTAGCATTGTTATAGATTATGATTGAGCATTCAATCAACATCGATGCCTGCTTTGCGTCCGCTAGAATGACAGGCAAGAAGCCATCATAAACATTGAAGGAGTCTCCGCATATCAGAGCAATGGCCAGCGCCGTCTTTAAAAATCCCGTTCGCCGGTTCTCGCTGGTAGTCCTTGCACTCTCCTGAGTATTGTCATCAACCACCGATAGGAGATCCTGCGGCATTTCTCAAGGAGGCCAAGGAAGGCGTGGGACACTTCGCTTGGAACTTGTGACAGGAGACGTGAAGCTAAAAGCGTATAGGAAGACAAGGCTGTATATGACTCCCAATTCTCTTGGATATGTGAGACGCCCTTAGTCAGATGTTCAAGCATCTGATGTCCAAACTCCCGGTCTTTCAGTCGCAGATGTGTGCATCTTGTGCTTGTCGAAGACCTTGGACCGGCTTGCAGGCTCATCTTCAGCAAGAATATGGCTGTCTCCGTTTTATTGAAATCGATCTTCGGCATAGCAAGTTGAGTTAAGATGCTCATCCACTGGATGTTGTAACCATACGGCAACTCAGCCAGCACTTTGTATTCACTTAAAGACAAGTATTCCGGGCAGTCTGGCTGGCTTGCTATGACCTCGTTAGGCGTCTCTCCTTCTGGCTTGAGCCAGGTACGACAAAGGAAACGCTTCAAAGCTTGAGCACGCTTCGGTAGATCGAATGTGCAGATATTTGACAGCCCTTCTGTTGGCAAGAGTTCCTCAAGGAAGCAGTTCTGATTTCCATCGTAGTACTGATAACGAAGTCTAAGTTGTGGGCTAGAAGTGTTATTTGCAGTTGAGATTTGTGGCTGTGAGCTTATTCCAGCAGAGAGAACCTAGTACTGATAACGAAGTCCATTGTTGACGCAGACGTCGGAGTCCGTACAATACTGAATGGGCTATCTCTTCGATAAGTGACAACGTTCGGCTTTGCTTCTAAAACTAGGTGAATCCGATAATCTCTCCTGGTTCTGAAGAACTTGTCCAGTGGCTGGTACGTAAGCAGCGAGTAAGACGGATTGGGATGATGGATACCGAAAGGTTGGCACAGGAGCACATCGTTGATGAGATAAAGCGTTATATCTCGCTATTCGGAAAATATTGGAGGAACAGCAAGCTTAAAGACCGTCGCTTGAGCTCTGAGGGTGTTTTTAGGCAAGGGCCATTCATGTACTTGTATCTGGAGGTTGTTTGCCTTGCTTAAGTATCCGTGGCGAACACACGCGGAAGAGTGGCGCTAGACTGTGATACCGTACTCCTCTTGGGGGTATTCATCGCATTTTGCGTCATTGAATCTTTTCATCAAAGACTCATACTCCTTTTTGAGTCGCCACAGCTCCTCGATCCTGGCTTGCCTTTGGGCCAAAGCCCTCTCTTCTATCTCAGCTTTGAGTTGTTGATGTTCGACCGAACCAGACAAATATTGGACCGGAAATGAGTACCGATGACCGTAGGAACGGAAGATGGAAGGCCTATTCATGGACCGGGCGACACGATGGCGGTTCAATAAATACACTTCGAGACTGTGAAGCCTTTCCATGTCTGCCATAGAGGCCACCAGGAGAGTCTGCCACACCTCAATTGGAACCTCATGCTCATAACACCTCAGCATGGGCAAGGCATGGATGGCTGCTTTATCCGCTGCCACCCAGAGTTCCCCGATAGTGAGAAGCATTCTTGATGCACCTTCAGGGCGGCTGAAATACCAACGACTGGCCTCGGAATGATATGACTGGGCCAATCGCTTTAGATCTCCACATAAATTCTCTTCCTCAATATGGCTCTTGAGCCATGTGTCAAGACTTGCGGCAACCCAAGATTCAATCATTGCTAGTCGGAAAGGCAAATATGTCTCATCGCTAGCTGTGTAAGTGGGAAGATTATTGCCATCAAGGGGCCGAACGTGAGAAATTGGGATAAAATTTGGAAATTCGATGTGCTTCCCTCGTTCCGGGATCGAAGTGAGGAATTCTTCCATTTTGAGGAGGGAGAAATGAAGGCTGTCTTCCATCTCAGGCTTCTGAAGGTCATTCAGTTCCAGTGGTTTCTCCTCTCGCTTGCGGATTTGGTCCCATCGCGTGGCCAAGCACTTCGAAGCCTCCGCCACGATTTGTTGAATACATTGCAGCCATCTGCCATTGCTACGATACTTCAGCTTACAGAGCCTTCGAGAGAGCTTGGTCGACATTGTATGAAGGACGTCGCTCTTGGCGCCCTGCTTGACAGCAACATCAAGCACTTGCGCCACTTGTTTATCAATCTCGATCGCGATTTCCTTGAGGACTCGAAATACTCGAAACCCGGGCATGATTTTCGGATGTTCATCGAGAAATTCCCAAACTTGTCGAGCCTCGAGCTCTACATTGTGGGCGAAGACTGGCACTCAAAGCTCTTTGGCTTATTTAAATCTGTGACCATCCCCAAGTTACGAAAACTGACACTTGGGACTTTCAAGTGTCGAAAACAGGAGCTTATTGATTTCCTAGAGCGACACGAAACATCACTCACTGAAATCGACTTCATGGAGATACATCTTCATGATTCACAGTCTTGGGATGATATTCTTCGAATCATCCAGTGTGGACCAAACAATCCAAGGGTCCATATCAGTAATTGTGAGCCTGAAGGAGGAATGATTGATGCCTATCAATGACCTTACACTTCATCTCAGGAAGGTGACTCCTTTGCCATGCAATCACGCGCAAGTATATCATACCCAGTAGTCCATTGCCTAGAAGATTCATACGCTGAAAATACATACATTCTTCTAACGCCGGATGCCTATGAACCACCATGATGTACACCTGTGGCTCAAGAACAAGCATGGCGCTAGGAAATTCAAGAGTATTAGCTCGATGGGTAGCCTTTTCTTCCCAGTCAACCAGTGATCCATATACTTCTTTATATATGACAACACATTTAGTTGAGAAGTTGATATCGAAGAATCCAGCTGCCCAGTCGATAGTGAGCAGCTATCTATCGAACGCCGCCTAGTATTAGGAAGAATAATCGAATATATAGTGAAGCAGACCAAAACGGACTGCAAGGTTGGCCTGAATGACTTGCACGTTCAGCCAAAGCAACAGGAGCTGACTTCTCTGAGTTGGGCTTCTCGCGCGTATGTAAAGCGTATCGCGCGGGTGATCGTACCGCAGAAGGAGTCACTGGTCCTGCTAGAGCTCTGTAGAGCTCTGGAGCTGCTTCCTTCAACAGGGCCTCTTGTTTTGCCTGGCTTCGCTTTTTCCGCTGACTCATCAAGACATCATTATAGACATCAATCCGTTATGTAAATTAGGTTTGCCAACGATGTATATCCTCCACGGTCGAGAGCACACTGTGCTTCGTTTCTATATCAGTAGTATCTCCCGTGGGTTCGTAAATATTCTTCTTTCCTTCCTCAGCTGCCTAAACATGTTCGGAAACAGTAGTCATCATGCACATGTTTTACAATCCGTTAACCTCACCCCGGCTCATTTTGACTTTAGCCTCATGTCAGAGAGGTTTCTTATTTCAGTCTTGTCAATTTCTGGCTAAGAGGTATTGCGAGCTTCCTTTTTATTTCTTGGTTCATCGTTGCCTTTAGACTTGCTTCCAGGCTGTTCAGTGCCGGATCGATGATATCCATCGCTCACAGCCAGGCTTGCTCTGCAGTCTACAGTTCGTCAGAAATTTCAGACCGTGAAACGTACACGGTATGCAGTTTCCCTCAACAAGACCTATCGTCTAGTCGTTAAGCTGGGCAATGTAGCCGTGGCCCCTAGTGACCAGGAAAAAGAATGCTAAACACAATCATCGCTACCGAACCAACATATCTTCCAGTATTCTGGAATAATTTGATGATAGTACCTCTCAAGGTTCAGATGGCATTGAACTAGAGCATCTGAAAAGCACTTTGTCGCCTCATTGAAAAGTGTCCAGGAAATGATGGCGGCTCTAGGCTTGACTGGCCAAGGACTTTCGCCATTTATATTGAGGATAAAAGGCGGAAAGACATATAACAGGACTTCTGAAACTATCAGAACGGTAAGGGCGGCTTCGGAGATAATGATAATGCTAGTTTTCCGATTCTAAAAAGAAAGTTTCACCAGCCCTCTGCCTATACTTTAACTTGCTAATTGGTATCTGTAATAAATATGGCTATTCTCACTGATATCTCAGAACGGCTGTTAAATTAAGATAATGTTTATTTATTATAGGTCGATTAATAGGTATGTTCTTAATATATCTAGGCCGCTATGCTTTCCGGGTAAGATGTTCTTTTCTCTCTTCTATCCAAAAGCCATATGGCACTGGCACTGGATAAACATGCTTCGTTCAGGTTTAATATATTCGACCTGTTACAACGTATCCAACCATGATAGTATCTGTTCGTTGACCCGGGAAGGTGATTCCCATAACGCCCAGTGAGAGGCATCCACTTCTCTACGAGTCAGGTTTTCGAAGTATTGATCCATGCCCTCACACATGCTTGATGGCAATGTTTCATCCCTTGTGACGGCTAGAAATAATACGGGCATTGGAATTTTGATGGGTTTTAAGAAAAGCCGCAATTCGTCAAGGTAGTTGTGTGCTCGTGTGTGGAACCAGCGAAGCGGTCCTTCTAGTTTAGCCCGTCCCTGTCGAAAGTACCTAGAGACATAATAGTCCATCTCGACGTGCGATAGCAATTGGGTTGGGTTCAATTTGGGCAAATTATGAAATAGGATGCCTTCTCCTGGATGGAAGCCCAGCTCATTTTCTGAAATCCCCGCAGCAAACATTGCATTAAGAAACTGTCGGGTTTTTGATTCACCCGCTATCTCCTTATTAATCAGCTCGCCTTGGAACTGCAGCTGATATCTTAGGCATTCCATACCCACGCATTGTGTGACATCATCGAGCGAACGATGGATACGCGAGGGTAGGGTGAATGGTGTGCCGACGCTAAAATTACCTTGAACCAGGTCAGGAAACCACAGAGCCGTCCGCCAAACCACCGCGCCGCCCGAATCGTGTCCACCGAGGATGATTTTTTATCTTTGGCGACAACGCTTGCCAGTTCCCTGGTGTCCTCGGCAATGCTCCTCAAAGCGTACGAGCTTGGCTGACAAGGGGCGCTGGTAAGGCCGAAACCAAGCATGTCTGGCGCGATTATTTGATATCCTTGGGATTGCAGACAGGGGATCTGATACCGCCAGCCGAATGCCAAATCAGGAAATCCATGCAAGAGCAAAATTGTGGCAAGTGGCTCGTTACTCGGGTCAGCCTTCATGTAATGGTAAGGTTTTTGGCGGATTAATGTTGTGTGCCATGTTACCCTAGGATCCTCAATCCCTAACTTGTCGGCCATATTTCAAGTCGTGTACTTGAGAGGGCTGGAGGACTCCACAGGAAGCAAGCTCTAAAGGTCAGCTATAAGCGTTGGTATAAAGTGCTCGGGTTGTATGGCTTTGAAATAGCCTCGCTTTAAAGTTGTTATTTATAAAGTCCGTTGGTTTTATCTCTTATAAGGTTTGGATCTGATTATACCAGCAGATTCAAAATATGTCACGTAAGCAAAGACGTGGATTTCGGGGAGTCGTATGCGGCCGCATCAGGCTGGAAGGTCATTAGGGGTCACATTTGGACTATATTGTCATCATCAAAAGTCGGAGTGTGCAAGATCTCCTGCTCCCTCGCTTCAAGTTCAGAGCGCCGCCTGTCTATTTCTCCTTGACCTGTATAAGCTCTACAAACATTGCCTGAGAGTCTAGTCTTAGTTAAGAGAGGGTTTGGGTAACTGTGTTATCTCCTAGAACTCCAGCAATGTGTTCTGTATCAGTGAGAAATCGTTCTAGCCTAGCTGAATTTGTACGTAGACTACGCACCATGGTATGTCTGATTACTGTAATTGATTGTAACAGTTCTTTCGAGGGCCTACTGCTCCCTTCCCAAGTTAGATTTCTCTTGCGTCAGAAAACTTTTACCCACTTACTAAGCTGTGCCGACTCAGGGCAATCCCAGCCATGTTTCTATAAAACGTTTGGAAGAAGTCTCGATCTAAACTGATAACAGGGCAGCTTCAGGATCTTTTGTATCTAATTCTGACAGAACATCTGCTTATCGGGAAGAGCCATACACCTAGGGGGCTCCACCCTAGACTTTACTAAAGGCATGTATTCTTGGACCGGAAGATGCCAATGCTTAATACTGTACACAATGCGGCTAATTCGGGGGTAGAGGTTCCTGATAATAGTGCTATGTAGTAATGATGAGGCTTGGGAAAGTCGGCGATTATGTTTGTTGTTGGTATAAGAAAAGGAAGGGACAATACGAGAACTGTCAGGCTATGGAAAATGGGTTTTTTCCGGTCGAAATATGCCACATCGCCAGTCTTTAAAGTTGAAGAGACGCAGCTCCTTTTGGATTTGATTTATCTCAAGTCAAACTCAAAACTCTGCTTGCCTCTTCTAGGGCTAATGATTTTCTGGTGTATCTATACACAAAACCATGGAACCCCCAAGCCTACTGTCGATTGAGAACCTGACACCAAGAGAGCACACCGATAGGATAATGGCTCAATGGGAAGCGATCAGGGTGAATTTGAAGGTACGTGAAATTCCAGAAAAAGCTATAATCCTTGGTAGTACAATATCGATGCCCCAGAAGCTCACGTCCGTACACTTTTAGGAAGCGGATAAGTCAACTGTATTAACATTCTGCTTGTATCTCCAAATCTTGGCACTCAGTCTATATCTCGATTTCAATACGAAAGAAGCTAGACAGCTATTAGCGCGAGATGAGACATCCATACTGCGAACGTTCTTTGAAAAGGATAAGCATGACCGGCCGGATCCGGACTTAGTCGACCACGTGCAAGCCGGTCATATAATAGCTCTAGTGCATGGATTATTTGAAGCATCAGGAGGCCAAAAAAGTGCTGTTTGGGATCAATTCAATCACGCATACTCGGCTTTCGATAATCAGAGCATATGTGGTTTCATCGTTGATGCCACAGGGATAAGTTCACTTCATTCGGCGAACTGTAAACAGCTTTACCATGCGATATTAAGATCGAAGCTACTACCACGAAACAAAGCGTTCAACTTCACCATGTTTCAGGAAGTTATCCAGAAGTGCCAGAATGTTGTCAATCCAGACCGGTATCAGAGAGCTTTCAGGTGAGGTCAAGCTGAGTGAAAAGTGCTACGAGCTCACATTCAGCACACCGTTCTACAGCAAGAAAAGCAGGACTGGAAAAGGAGTTTATAGGAAATCAGACGCATAATTAAATATACACGGACGTAAATAAATCTACAGATGTAGCAGACTCCACTATTATAATTACCTTAATAAGAGCTTCTATATATATAAGAATAACCCCAAAGGGGCCATTCAAGAACTATCAGTCAATATAAAAATCTGACGAAGATAATACACGACTAGGAGTCACCGTTATAAGAATTCAATATACTCTTGGTTTACTCTAGAACTACGATATAGTGACTCTCATGCTACGAGTTCCTAGAGCGCTTCGTTAAGATAGTATTGTATAGCTATGATGATTGTCTTACTCAGTTTCTCTATCATCGTCGTCTGCACTTGCATATCGAAACTGATTCACATATAGATTTATATATATATATATTGGAACTGTACCACACCCTACCCTCGTACTCTTCCTGCCATCAACTCTAATCCCAGACATAGTGGTTATATATCTATCTAGACTATTCCTGTCCCAGGAAAGGACTATCGTCACTTATGTAAGTCGTTTATTAGGCTACACCTTTTTGTATGTCGCAACTGTCTATAATTCTGTTGTATTTCTTTTAATTCTTTCTTTCTTTTTTTCTTTCTTTTTTTCGAATTGGATACTCATGAACAACTAGGCTCATCTTGCTCGGCGCATCAGCTTTCTATATAGCATTTTATTACGAGAATGGAACCGAGGTTACATGGGCAAATCCACAGAGATATGTTCGTGATAAAGATGGCCTCAAACTTCTACTCAGTGGATCTCATTCCGCTATAGTTTGTGTTACCCTTATTCTCGGTGTATCGTGGTTTTCCCAGGCGTATATGTACCAGTATGCTTGCAGGCCTATAAACGTGCTAACCGTGCCAGTTCTACGAGGTCAGTATCGACGAATCCTTATAATATCCCTCATTAGCTAACATACTGAAAGCTTTGAAGATCTGTAACACGGGCATTCGTCACCCTGGTAATCACAGTGTCGAGGACGCAGATTACTATCAAAGCTTCTCTGATTCCCAAACCGATAACAGCTATTAGAAGGCCAACATTGACTCACATTCCCAGGCCAACTCCTGGAGATTGCGAAGACACGCCAAGATTCGTGCCCTAGCCATCTTTATCTACTTAGCCTTGACGTCTAGTCTCCGCCCGTCTTCGCCATATTCCCACATGTCGGAGAGCTTGCCCATCAAGACATTGCAGCTGATCAGCTCGTACACCGATAGTCCGACCAATCGACATACTTTCGGCAGGAACCCCTGGCCTTTTCCGCAACTTATCCATACAAAAGCCTGGGAAAAACCTAAAGGAAATTTCAAAGGATGGGCACCGGGCGATGATAGCATACTCGCCCAGATGTACAGGGACCGCGTTCCAGCCTGGTTACCAGAAACGCCCTCTGCGGGGTTTTGTAAATGGCTATTGCTGAATCACAATCACATAAACCGAATGGGTGGAGTGGCAGGGAATAGTAATGATACTGGTAGTGCCTGTCACGAAACAAGCGTTGATGGTACAGTCTACAATCCAGTTCGAATCACCAATCAGGGTGAAGGAATTTTAGACATCCTCAGTGATCCATTTAGGAATGGGGCAGTCAAGATCAAGCACACTGCTCTGATCATGCTGGAAAGCACTAGAGAGGAGCTCTTTCCCCTGCAACAAGGGCCAGACATTCATAATATCATCCTGGAGTCTTATAAGGGACAAAAAGGCGGTGACAATATCAATGCGCTTTTATCCTAACTAAATCCAGTGGCAGAGAAGATAACTGGAAAATCTGGCGGCTGGAAGAGAACGAATGGTTCGGATTTCACCCCAGTCCCATTACCAGAGTGGAATAATATAACGCAGGATGGTTACGGTGGCATCAACGTCATAGGTGGTTTCACTGCCGCTTCTCTTTCTTTCAAAAGCTTGGCTGCAACTCACTGTGGAGTCTGGCCTATGCCTGTAGACAGCTCTCAAGAATCCGAGGCGCAGAGTTACCAACCTTGCATCTCACAAATCCTCAATCTCTTCAACCTGATAAAGGGGGGCAAGGCGCCTTCAAACGACTTTCTTGAGCAGAAATGGCTCACAGCCTTCCTTCAATCTATAACAGACAAGTACGACCGCCAGGACATATTCAACCATCAGATGGGTTTCGAAGAAATCGTTTCTAAGGATGCCTTGGAACAAAGAGCTAAGTCAGGGCCCGAGTTGGAAGAAATCAACTATTTTGGATACCCTGAAACAACTTTAAAGACACACGTACAAGTGCTGATCGAGAAAGTGCAACGGGAGAAGAAGAGAATGTTTTTTTCCCATTTCACTAGCACAACCCATCACCCTTGGGGGCTACCTTGTGATTTCAAAAAGATCGAGTATGTGAATACATAAGGAAAGATGGGATGGCATAGGGACTTCAATAGCTACTTGAATATTGTGAAGTTCCAAGATGCATGGCTCGGTGAGCTTTTGCAGCTATTCGAACAACAGGGCATTGCCAACGAGACTCTTGTGGTTCTTATCGGAGACCATGGGCAGGCATTCAAAGAGGATATTACCACCAGTACCGGGACCTACAAGAATGGTCATGTCAGCAACTTTCGGGTGCCCATCACGTTCAGGCATCCTCATATCCCTCGTGTGCAGTATAAAGCGAATGCAACTTCAATCTCCATTCTTCCCACGATCTTGGACTTGCTGATTAACACTAGCTCGCTCAACCGTAAGGAAACGGTCGTAGCATCTGATCTCCTTCACGATTATGAAGGACAATCGCTCATCAGGCCATATAAAAGGTCTCAGAACGGCCGTCGGGCATGGAACTTTGGTGTCATCAACAGTGGCGCGAGTATGCTCTCAGTGACCTCCGCAGATGCACCATGGAGACTTGTCATTCCTCTTGACCGTGCATCTCAGTGGAGATTCACTAACTTGAAGAACGACCCGCTCGAACTTGACCCTCTTGAGAAATGGTCACTAGAACAATTAGTTAGTGGTGTGAGAAATCTCTATGGCGAGGAAGCGTCGAAGTGGGTTGCACAAGCTGATGCTGTATCTCAGTGGTGGGCTCGGGAACGTAAAAGGCTCTGGGGATACAAGTCTACGAAATAGACCAGATCAGTCAGTCCACGGTGGCTCTTCGAGGTTAATGCTTGTAGCGCAGTGGACTTGTTTTATTAGCAAGTACAAAATGTTGCATTTGAAGTGGCCGTCGATGCTACGAGGAACTGTTTAAGACTCTATGTTGCACATATATGTAGTGTTACAAATGGGTATATCGCAATTGCCGGTCACATCTAAAGCTTGACATTCCGGGGTGTGGCTCTTACCTGAGGAAAGGTTGAGGATCGCAGACTAGCCTCTTGACTATGTAATATGGAAAGCATCCGGATATGTTTTGAGAGTTTGACTGCACACAATATCCCCACGTAGTCGCGTTCTGTAATGCCAGTCACAGTAGGTGATTTTTAACTGACGTTTTTTTCTTTAACTGCAACCACCTGTTCTAGCAGTTCTACTGCCTCTTTGATCTGTTCTTTGGCTCGATATGATAGTGCGAGCGCATGCCGTGATGCTAGTCGTGATAGTATCAGGGTTAGGGTTATCTCTAGAATTTGAACCACATGCACTAGCAGTCCTACGACCTCCATCACTCGTCTGTCCACTTCCAAGCATCGGCTAACCCAATAACCTAGTTCACATAGCTCTTGACTCCAGTCATCCTCCGATTCTATCCCTAGATCCCGACCGTATTCAAGGTATTCCAACCCTCGCAAATGAATCCACTATACCCTATTCCAATAGAACCTTCCCCTTACATGAGGAACTCACTTCCGGCAAAGTGCTTCAAAACAATCCAACCTTCTGCGAAATTCTCTTTATCCATGCGCACTACAATGGCAGCGTGACTATGTCGATGCTTCTGAATGTGAACAGGAAACTTGCGCTAACCAGCTGCATCCAAGTTCTCAATCATCTCGAACTGATCAGGAGTCAGCTCAAGTGTAGGCTGTCCAGGAGTCGGCATTCTACGCTCTTTCTTCAGCACCTTGCGACCCTCAACATCATAGGTCAGATCTTCTTCTGAATCTGATACTGTCAAATATTGCTGGTTCTGTGAACCGTTGAGAACCTTGTAAGCTTGCTCAACTTCTTCTCGGATTTCCTTAATCAGTAGGGGCATGCGGTACTGCTCGATCTTCAGCCCAGCTTCTCCTGACTCATGCGCCTTTATTCGACTGGCACTTCGGACTGTTTGGACGGCAGAGTATACGAGGAAGACAGCAAAACCGATCGGCATTATGATACCGACTGTCGCCATAAACGGGATGCTCTTGACCCACTTTTTGAGCTTTTTGTAGTCTGTCAATAGGGCGTCTTGTTGAAGTTTCAGTCGAAGGGCAATCGGATGGTCAGGGTCAAGAATCACACCCTCATATCCCTTAAGGTAGTTAAGATTGGCATTCTCAAGGTCTATGTAAGGGTCATGCTTGGTAATGGCGGATGTGTAGTGCAGCACACTTCGATCGTTGGCGATATTTGTGTATAGTGTGTGGCGCTTAAACTTCTTGAGACCAGACATGAAGATAGAATCTGCATCGGCGAGCATGGCAAGAAGAGGTCGGTTGGTGTCGCGGAATTTATCGATGATGAAAAGTTGGCGACCTGACATTGATAGCGTTCGGGTGCCGAGGACGTTCCAGAGGTTGTTGAGCCATCCTTTAAGTGGCGTTTTCACACCGAGATGGGGGCATGCAAATGAGGTAAAGTTCCGACAGGATCGTTAGTTAATCCAATCTTCTCCCACTACTTTTCCCCTTGGGTGCCACTTACCATGCATTCAAGATCATCGAGAATTCCTTTCGCATAAAGCAAACCGATTACATATCGCGAAACCAGACCACCGAGCGAATATCCTGCAATACTCAACTTGGTAATCTTGCCCCCTTGTTCTTTAATGCTGCGCAACTTATCCTCGATCTCAGCACACAGGCACTCGCCACCGAGCTCAATGCCATCGTAAGTAGAGTTGCCGCAGTTCTTCTCGGCAGGCAGGAT
The DNA here is from genome assembly GCA_013186855.1 of Fusarium ramigenum. Classification (NCBI taxonomy): domain Eukaryota; kingdom Fungi; phylum Ascomycota; class Sordariomycetes; order Hypocreales; family Nectriaceae; genus Fusarium; species Fusarium ramigenum. The sequence continues at coordinate 1,954 of JAAOAT010000134.1, read as the reverse complement.
ATATAATTCTTCTTCAGTATATTTGCCACGAAAGCCTTAGCAACATTGCGTATATGACTTAGGTTCCCCCAAAGCTATTCCTATGGTCAGCGCTGTATGATGTATAAGGATCGATCGCTAAGGGATGGTGCTTACACCGTGAACTAAAATACAAAGGTTAGTAGCCTGTGCGCTTCCGCCAGTAACGTCTTTAAGAATAACAGATTTAAATATGGTAAAGGATTTGCGATGAATTTTAAATGGTCTATTTAAAAAAAAAACTATGGTAGAAAAGTCGCTAATTTTTTAAGAACCAATTAATTGGAGTTTCTTAGGATATGCGGTCCTAAACGGAGTTTCGGATTGCGTAAACTCGGGTTAGCTGAAGTCCGCTCAACTGCAGGAATACTACAATGCCCGCACCGTCAACTGTCAGAAATGAATTTTGCATTGAAAATGTTGACAGATCATAATGCTCCCAAAGGCTGATAATTGCAGCTGACAATAACACCAATAAACTTTCATCCGCCCCAAGACATCTTGAATAAACCGCAGCTTACTGACGACTAAAAATGGCGCCTTGGCTATCTGATGCTGACCATGGTCTATAGAAGCCATGATGTAGCGTCCATTTCTGGACGTTATAAGGAAGGTCGGCATTTAGAGGTACATGGATACTGTGCCAACAGTACCGAGCTACTGTGTAAGCAATACGCGTGTTTCAAAAACGTCTAGGCGGTGTAAGTCGAAGAGAGTCGAAAATGGACAACCGATCTTTACTTTATGGAACACAAATAAATAATGCCTAAAATACATAGCTTACAAGACCCCATTCCGGACACAAAGCATGGACTTGTTCAGTCCCATGCGAATTGTTCAGAGAAGTCCAACGGGCCCAAAGCTCCCACCTGGGAAGCTTGTAGTTAACCTGTTCTATTACCATATGTGTCTGTCATGTCCCGTCTAGATGATTCTCACTTAGTTATGCCCCATTTCTGTCTAAACCCTTTCCCCGTCGCCCTGTCCCCGCTATAGCTGGAAACGACTTCTAAGAAGCGAAATGTCACTTCTTACCTTACCGCCAGAACTTTGCTACATAATTGCTACGTTCCTTGAAGCAAAAGAACTTGCCACTTTGCTTCGCACTAGTAAACAAATTTATCCTATCATTAGCGATATTTTATATTACCACGATGCGACAAGTAACAGCCCAGCTGCCCTGTTCTGGGCTTTGAAGAAAGGAAGGTTGAATACGGTCCAGAAGGCGATCATTGCTCTCAAGTGGCAGTGTACTTCCCATGACATAAAATGCGAGTGCAAAATCCGATTGAGATTAAACGAAGCTCTTTGCCTAGCATCATCTGGAGGGCATACATATATCGTCCAATTTCTTCTAGATGAAGGCGTCGATGCTAATGCACAAAGAAGAGGGCGCCCAACAGCCCCAAAGCTAGCATCATTACACCGCCATTAGAAAATTATTCAGATTCTGCTTAACAATAAAGTTCATCAGTACATACCATGCTAGCTATATTAAATATTACTTCTTAATATGTTTTTATATTAATTGGTATAGCTTAGCTCTGTTTTTGTAATGATGCTGAGGGTTAACTGAGACAGAACCGGGGACTTGGTCAGGTCGCTCTAATTTGTATGGTTAATCGACAGTCCAGGACTGTCGATGCAGACTGACTAGATTGCATAATATATAGGCCGTGTGATCTTCCGGATAAAGTATGGGATTATATAGGACCACATCAATTGCTTAAGCACAGTTCCTTAGCAAGCATACTCTGGCTTCCCAGGAAGTGGCTCAAATTGGGACGTAAGTCTTCTAATGTTGGCAAATGATAGCATTGTCTCTAACTGAGGGATGGCTGGCTTGTCATGTGTATTCACGCTGTTGAGCACGCCTCAGCGTTTGGGTGAAGTACATACGTTGTGCACCTCTGTACGCTTTCAAAGGCAGAGGGGG
>JAAOAT010000133.1:0-56014 GCA_013186855.1 Fusarium ramigenum | reverse complement strand
CGGTAGGGGTGGCGGTAGGGGTGGCGGAAGGCTCAGGGGAGGTCTCGGTCTGAAGAGTGTGAGGCATGATGGTGATGTGAGTTGTTTACAATTGTTGTGGTGATGGGCTTTGGATTTCTTGTGATGGTAGATGGTGGGGTTTTTCTGAGATGGAGATGTAAGAGTGGATGAAAGGTTTGAGTCGGGATAGAATTCAAGGAATGGGTTTGACTTCTTATCAAGGGATATTCTGGAGTGCATAGTACAGTCGGAGTGTTCACTGTTCCGGTATCGAGCCACTGGGAGAAGTTGTTTCTGCCACTGTCATTCTGTTCACATCTACAACAGCTATGAACATGTATGTCAACGCGACTGTCCTCACTGCCACTGAGAAGAACAAGCAAAGGCCTTGGCAACAATTTAATCATCGACTACATACTGACACTGACACTGACGTCCCATCTCATCGCCAGCTTCACCTCTCCATCCCCAATATACGAATCACACCACCTCCCAATCCTCTCAAACATATCAAACCAAAACCTCTGCTGTTCAATCCCATGCCCCTCACCTGGAAACTTGACGAACTCGTACTTCAGCCCCCAATGCCTCAAAGCTCTCCTAAACCCCTCCGCCTGCGAAAACGGACATCGCTCATCTTTATCACCGTGAAGGATCAACATAGGCGGGATAACCATCTCCCCCGTTTCTTTCGTATGCCTCACTGCAGCTGCAACCTCCCAGAGCGCACTGCCCTGTCGATTCCTTGTGTCGTCGCGGTCAAGAGTCCAGATCGTGTCACCACCTGCAAGTTCAATCTCATACGTTGATCCAAGATCAGCTGTCAGTGCAAGACTTTCGATGTCGCATACTCCCGCTCCTGCAATAGCTGCGTTGAAACGCCATCCAAGTCCATGGAGACCATTGCGCACACTGCACAGATATGTCAAAAGGCCCCCTTGACTCCATCCCCCAACAATCAGCCTCTTTGGATCCGCAAAACCCTTCTTGATAGCGTTATCAGTGATGGCCACTATATCAGCGTAGTCATACTTTCCCTGTCCTCCCATACTGTACGAAGCGAATTTCTCACCGCGGCCGCTCGAGCCGCGATATTGAGGGAGGAGAATACCGTAGCCTTTTGAGAGGATGTATGGTGCCCAGTTGAAACAAGTTGTGTCGAAGGAATCGGTATCACGGGATGTTGGACCGCCGTGAATGAGGACGAATGTTGGGAGGGGTTCAGTTGGTGCTTTACTAGAGTTTGCTTTGGGGGTTGGAGTGAGGTAGAGACCGTCGAGGTCGACTTCATCGTCAGTGGAGCGACAGGTGAGGACTGTGCATGAACCGAGAGATCTGTCGGCAAGTAGCTTTCCGTGGTTGGAGACTTTGACCTTCTCCTTTCCCTTTTCGATTAGGAAGATGTCGTAAGGAGTTCCAACATCTGACAAGCTTGCTGCAAGAGTCGCAGCACCGGTCTCAGAGTTGATGAAGACATCATAAACCCAGAGCTCTTTCTTCTCATCGAAAAGATCATCACCTCCAAGCTCACTGATAACGTCGACAAACTTGGCCTGTCGGTTCACAAGGACCTTGCCACCAACGACGTGAAGACCTCCAGCGTCATCGTCAACACCACAGGCAACCTTGACAAAATCGTGAGTACCGGCCTTGGGGTCAGTTTTGTAAACCGCTCGTCCTCCCGTATCTTTGTCAGCAGGCACGCCGGTGATGAAATAGATCTGCCCATCAGGCGCCCAAATAAGATCATATGGCTCATTCATGATCTTACAAAGCTCGGTGACTTCACCAGTCTCGACATCGACTGTTGAGATGGTCGTGCCGGTTAACATCGCCTCTTCGATATGAGGATTCTCAGTACTCATAAAAGCAATGCTCTTGCCATCGGGACTCCAACAAAACTCGCCAACATGAGTCTCTCCACCGACGAGAACCTTTGTCTTCTGAGATTCCACATCGACGAGTCTCAATCTAGCAAAGTCCCATCTCTCACCCCAGACTTCAGGATCAGGCTCATCCTTCTCGCTCTTCTCTTTCTCCTCCTCTGATTTCTCATCTGGTGAAACATACGCAATAGTCTTGCCATCAGGTGAAAACAAAAAACTCTCAATGTCCTCCTCATTCTCAGCACCAGTTATGGGAATCGCGTCACCGCCGTCCATTCTGAGCATGTAAATCGCCGACTTTTCACCAACTTTCGCACGATCTGACAGAAACGCAACCCTATTTCCATCAGGGTGCCATCTTGGGGAAGTGTCGCTGAAGAGACCGGATGTAAGCTGACGACATGAGTTTGGTTCGGTGGATGAGGCGATCCAGATTGTTGAGAGGGCGTTTTTGCCTTTGCGATGGCCGCCGATGAGACTGGTAGAGTATAAGAGTTTTTGACCGTCGGGGGAGAATTTTATGACTTTTGGGACTTGGAGATCGCAGAGGGTTTGGGCAAAGGCCTTGTCGAAGCCTGGCGTGGTAGATTGGGCCATGATTGAGAGAGTGAATTGTGTGCTGGAAGCACAGTGAGGGGCTCGGAGGGGTTGTTTTCAGGCTTCAAGAAGCTGTGTTCTGAGGTGAGAAGTATTGAAAGGTCGCGAGACTATGATCTTAAATAGAGAATGTTCAGTATGAGCCTTTATGTTCAGTTGAATGAACCCATTGTCATTACATCATCAATCTCTTTGTCGTGTTCTCAGATGCAGTGAGAAATCACGTTGACTCACTGAACGACTCACTAAAAGTAAGCGTGGTCAATCACCCGATTGGTTGGGGCGTACAATCGCAGGGCGTCCACAGCGTCTCGCTGATGCTGGGCCGCTGAGATCCATCGCAACGGAGCGATCAACTCTGGCGTTGAAGAGGGTTGTCGAGTATCAGCCCTACAGACGCGGATATGACTCACTTTCTTTAATTTGCTTATGATTGCGTACATGATATTTGTTCTATCGCAATGTTTACTTGATATGGTCAATTGCAGCGATAGACCGAGTCATGATGCAGCTTACGTGCATCGAGATGAGTCTCCAGAGTCGGATCATGTTCAAATGCAGTATACACGGCGATCATCAATGCTCTCGATCTCTATCCGGTTGAACAGAGGGTGAATCTCAGTCCGTCCTGAAGATAGTATGCCAATTTGATCATCGATGAATTCCGTGTTACAGTAAATGAAACAGGATCAATGTAGAGGGACATTGATAGCCAATTGGGTATGCAGGTGGCACAGCACAGCCTTGTTACCTCAAGAGGCCTCACAATTACATTTCATCCAATTCTATAGCCAAGCTCTAGATCGAATCAATAATCCCACCTCTTACATTTTGGCAATAGAAAATGGAAAAAGTCTGGTTCAAGCTCCGTCAAACCGATTACCCCCCAGCCCAAGAGGAGGCCATCCTCAGCGGCGACGGCGATGATTCGACTGCCCCTCTATCTCTAGGCCATTTCATCTCCAATCTCAAAACTCTCGACTTCCCCATCAACCACGGTTCAACCCTGCCGTTTCCCCCACGCATGCGCGTCTTCTGCAACAGCACCCTAAACTTCACATGGGATGACACCAGATTAAGATCCCCGGGGACTAATCTCGCTGCGGGCGCGCCGATTCTTGCTGCAACTGGCGTCACGGCTAAGGCGAGTCTGCAATTTGCGTTTATGAAGACTGTGGAGAGTCACGAGGAGTATGATCGGTTGGATACGTATATAGTGCAGCCCACGAAGGGGTATATCGAGGATTGTTTAGAGCAAGATCAGTTAAAAGCCTATGTCAAGGGAAAGGTTTCGTGGTCGATGTTCATGATCACAGGCATCAAAGTCGCCCGTGCGGGGAAGCGCGAAGCCCAGGAAGAGACCAACGTTGCAGCGGATATTGGTCCAGAACTGTAAGCCCCTCATGAGAAACTTCACGAAATAAAACCCTGATCAATGCTGACGATATTTAGGGACCTTCCACTGGTTGCCACAATGAGAGCTACAGCCACTAACCAACGCATCGCCTCCCAGCGAGTTTCTGGGGATCATCCTGGGGACTTCATCTGGGCTATTCGCCTCGCCAAGATTCACAAAGGCTTTCTGATGAAGGACTGGTCAGTGGATCCGTATACAAAGAGAGCTACGTTTGCCGCCGGAGATGAGAGTGAGCTAAATCTTGAAGGCGTCTTTAGAGACGAAGGCTTGGAGGGCTTTAAGATTGTCGAGGATGACAAGCTTGACGAAGTTGTTATTTTGGATGGCAGCTCGAGAGTTTAGATTACTTGTTGATATAAACCTTTGCTCTTTCTCAAGGCGAAATCTCCCCTAGTTTGCCCTCTCCATAGCTTGTGACAGAACCTCCCTCACACGCTGCCTATCCGTCTCCCGATTGACTCCATGCCTCAAGGGTAACAACTCCAGTGGTGAGATATATCTGAGATTACCTGCTGGCTTCGAAAGAGTGCTGAATATCGACAGCATTCCAGGCAGCTTGCCTACATCTTGTGCTCTAAAGATCGATGCTTTGTTATCCCTCTGTCGTGAAAAGTCCACTATCCTCGCGGTGAGCCCCGCCGCCACAGCTGTTGCCACTGTCCAGGATTAGTAGATACACTCTTGAATTCACGGGGTTCTCACTTGACGTTCCACTCATGCGCTCATTCCTTCTCTGATCTGGATGCTGAAACCCCTCGCCTATAATAGCAAAGTTCTGTGTGTCAGCACGAGGCTCGGGATTGAAGCTCGAGCTCTGATTTCCTGTGTTAGTCGAGTAAATGCACATGGTGCTGAGATTATGCCGTGCTGGGAAAGCGACGGTGTTTGTGTTTTGCCAGTTCGATGCTGCTGCTATAACAAGAACACCTGCTGCTTTGGCTTTCGTCACGGCGTCATCGAGTTCTTTGGAGTAGTTGCGGAAGCCGGCGGAGATACTGATGATGTCGACGGAACGCGGTGGCTCGATGGCCCAGTGAATAGCCTTTAAGATATCAGCGTAAGTAGCGAGAATGAGGATTCTGTCAATGTACCCTCGCCATTCGAAGAGGTCCCTCAATCTCATCGGCGTGATCCCTCTCAAAGACCCTTGCGATATACAACCTAGCCTCCTCATACATTCCCTGAATAATTCCAGCGCAGCAGGTACCGTGCCAAGAGTCATTGTTAGGGACACCAGTAAAGTCTTTGTACTCAGATCGGTAATGACTTCTCTCTCTATCATGAATACCAGAGTCGATGATGGCGATCTTTACGCGTTCGTAGCGGTCATTTCTGTCACCCCGCATGGTTCTGATCAAGTCATCCACTTCATCGAGCCAATCACCCGCCGTGCGCTCGTTTTCGCTTGCAGCGCTGTGAGCTATGTTCTCAAAGTTTTAGTGTAGCGCTTACCTCTTGATGAATGTGGCTCTGAGGCTTTGTGTCTTAGTCCCTCGTCGAGTGAGTTCCTCCCAGCTCATCTGGGAGATGACAGACTTTCCGCTCTCATCATAATCGCTTACCCATATCTCAAGGTCTTGCAGAGACTGCAAAAGGCCTTGTTGAGCTATCTGTGGCGCTTTGTTCTTGACTATCACATTGTTAGCCTCGGTGAACCTATAATTAATGCAACGGGAAGCTCCTACAGTTAATACAAACGGTATCAGGGTATCCCTCTCGTGAAAGGATTGCCCTGTGCCTCTCCTCTACAAGTCCATGTGATGATACCAATATACATCTGATTTTTGCTCGTGTGCCATTATCGGTGAGTGTTAGAGACTTCCTCCAAGTGTTAGCTTCAGAACTTCGACTACAATCCGCATCAAGTAATCGTGAGTCCATGATGTCCTCATTTTCCATTGGGCCACGGAGGAACAGTTCTCGCAGTCTGTGCTGAGCAGCTTTCAGATATTCGGCGAACAACTCTGCGTCTATCATTGGGGCAACAGTCAGTTCTCCGAGACTTCGTGGGATTGGTAGAATGACTGACCTTCACGTAGATCGAAGTAAAAGTCAATGTCACCCTCAGTGCCCTTCTGCCCTGGGGCAATGGCTTGATGTACTGCTTTATGCTTCAGAGTGACAACTAGCCTACCCAGAGGGTTGGTTACGTGACATATTCGCGTATTTAAGGGAACTGTAGAAAGGCTTTTTAGTAGCTGCACCAAACCACCACTCCGCCCATGGCAATGGGACTGACCTCGAACTTCCCAGGGGTTCTTGCCTGAAGGAGATCCTTTTGAAAGAAGACGGAAGTGAGATTGGGGCAATAAGTTCGCCAAATCACCCTGACCTGCGTCCTTCCCCGTGTAGGGAGATTGAAATACGCCAAAGTGCTTTAGCTCGACATGTGACGGCTCTCGAAGTAAGATTTCGAGGTTGGATGAGTAAAGGATAACTTTCACTATTTTGGCAGATGGAAACCCCCAATCGCTTATACAGGTCAGGTACCAGGGGAGATCTAGGGTCTGGTAAAAACTTACTTCTGTATCATCTCCACCGTTCTGGGCTTAACTGTCTTGCCAAAGGCACGCTTGGGAGATACTCCTTGAGAACGAAGGTTCTCTGAAGCGGTTTCAACCTCACTGTAACCTATGAAAATTTAGCCCAACAGCTAATAGACTTGAGGGAACGGCTTTACACATGGGTGATACTTCCGACAGTCGCACAATGACCAGCGTTGGAGGTTCCGGCTTTACTGCCATGATAAACCACTTCCGACGCCCATCAGGATGTAGTTCCTCCAGTAGAAGGCTTTTCCCTCTTATGACTAGTTCTGTATTAGGTCTTATCGTTCGAAACGCTTATGCTCGGGTTACTTACGCTTGTAGGTCAGATTGTCGGCATGCGGTTCGCCTACACAGCAGCACCGACACTGTAAGAACTTTGCCTTCTCTATTGCAATGTCATGAAGACGAGCTCTCGGGCAGACAATTACTTCTTCAGGAAATGAGTCAGATCCGGCCTCTTTCCTTAAGGCCCTCTCGGTAAGAGTGAAAGTTGCCTGCGAGCTATCGACAGGTGACGCAAGAGGGAAAATGCGGTCCGAAGCATTCAGAATTTCCTCTGCCAGTTCGTCGAAGATCATCTTTGCATCTTCGTTGGCCAATTGACTTGAGTGTAACGTATTCATGGTTGGCTGTTCTGAAATATCAGACTTTTGCTGAGAAGCATGCTACATGGTCGCAAAGGAAGATAATCAGTCAGGTATCAAGGAAAAGGCCTGGTCAGTGGCAGTGCTTATGCGGCTGAGTCTGACGGTCACGTTAGGCAGCGACACAGCCCATGTTTCAGTCCATCGCGGGTTGTTCATCCGAGCCTTATTTTGAGATACACCTGGAGTCCGTATGGTATTGGCTCATTCTTTAGGATATCATCAAATCGGATTCTGCTCTTACTCTCTGTTCCAAGTTGAAAGCAGGCAACGATATTGGATACAGGCCTAGAAAGGTAAATGTTTCTGGATAAATATAACACAGGCCCCTACTCACTTAGTACTGAGCACTGAGTTCGCGATCGCCTGCATGACTGAGTATGAGCATCCCATATCATGATTGGCAGCGACCCCGCTGGTCAGACCACCTACCCCCTCATCATGCATGCAATATGCACGTTCATCACACAATTGCGAGGCCCTCTGCTATGGAGATTGAGAAGATTAGATCACAAGCGAGAAACGCTATCAACTTTTACGATGGGCTCATATTCTTCGAGTTCAAGATAGGATTCATCAGTGAGATGTAAAGTGTAGCTTAAGGGAATTGAATAATTATGCTCCAAGGGCCCGCCCAACCTCATGCACCCTTGAGCGATTATTCGAAAGTGTTACACTCGTCTTACTCAGGCAAGCACTGCGGCTACGACATGGGGGTTGAAAATCCTTGGTCACATGCATGGCGGCGATGCTTCATGTACAGAGTAAGCAGCGCTGTTGGTATGATAAAGAAATGACTGAACACGACCTTTCTTCCTTTTTTTACGCTTTAAAAACTCCAGTTGATTCTAAACACACATACTATTAACTCAAAGTCAGTGACAAACCGGCAAAATGGCTAGCCGCCACGTCTTCACCCAACGACTCAAATCGGGAGTCATATTCTCAGCCCCAGGCAACTTGATGGCCATGCCCGAGGGAGGCTGGGGTGACGATACACCCATAGCCCGACCGAAAAAGCCCAAGAGAAAGGCCCAAGGTCGTGGCATCGATCATTTCTCTCACTGGATAGCGAAGGTGACACTTGGTGATGAGCCAAACGATAATGTCGACTCCTTCATGCCGGGTAATGATACCCGGGGCATTGGAAATGAATCCAGACCTTACTCAGTATCGCCATATCCCGAGACCGAGGTAGAGACCGCGGCGCCGAAAGTACCTGAGGTGACGCTATGTCTGCCGATGCTCAGTGTGTCTTTGACGGCGACTGTGGATGGCACAGTCGCTCATACAGAGCTAGTGCAGAAGTTTCACAATCCTTCTAACATTATCATCGACGCTGCGAAGCATGTGTTCCCTCTCTACGATGGGGCTGTCATCACATCCTTCGAATGCACCATTGGCGATGAGCGTCGCGTCAGAGGCGTCGTTAAGCCCAAAGCCCAAGCACGAAAAGAGTTTGAAGAAGCAGTCCGCGATAAAGTGGCAGCCCCCGCTCTCTTGGAAGAGCATACGCCTGAGATCTTTGAAACGTCTCTTGGAAACATTCCTGCCAATACGACCGTGGAGATCAGGATCACGTACGCCCAAGAGCTGAAGGTCGTCATGATGGAGTCAGAAGCGACAGAGGGGATAGCTCTCACCATTCCGATGTCTATCGCTCCACGCTATAGTAAAGCACCTATTGAGTGGGAGCCTGCATCGAAGTTACCAGAGGAAAGGCTTGATATATGGATCAAGGTTCTTGATAATGGCAAAGTCAATCATGAGGGATGTGATGAGGAGTCAGGTCACCTCCTTCAGTTCGAGGGATCTAAACCTGCCGAATACTCCAACTTGTCCGAAAGAGATGCAGCACCAAGAACCTACTATGTCTGGCACCATGTATCTGAGCCGGCCGTTCTCAGAAAAGACTTTGTGTTTGCCATTCAGATGAACGAGGGCCATCAGATCAAGTCTCGAGCCATCGCCTGTCCCTCAGACGACAATGGTCTTGCTGCTATGATGGTAAACATCCGTCCCAACGATCTTTTCCGCAACGCCATCATTCCACAATCATTCACTGGCGAAATCCTGTTCCTTCTTGATCAATCTGCATCTATGGGATGGACAAACGGGTCACCAGACTACGGCAGACGTCGCACCGGAGCACGAAAGATTGATGTCATGCGCGAAGCAATGCTGTTAGCTCTTTCGGGCATACCCTCGACTTGTGTCTTCAATGTCATCTCCTGGGGCTCTGCAACAATGGGTCTGTGGGAGAGTTCCCGGCCTCATACCAAGGAGAACATTAGAGAAGCGAAGAGTTACGTGTCTCAGGTCGAGGCTGACATGGGCGGAACAGATCTCCTTCGGGCCTTGGAGTCCACCTTGAAGCGGCGGGTTCAGGACAGAGGATCAACGCAGATCATCATTCTCACAGATGGTGAACTAGAGCCGGAAGACTCTATACAGTTCATCTGGAAGAAACGTCAGCTATTCGGAGACAGTATTCGATTCTTTGCCTTAGGCATTGGAGACGAAGTATCTCATCGTCTGGTTGAGAGCATCGCGGAGTTTGGTGGTGGCTACAGTGATGTAGTCCATACTACGCAGACACCACGATGGCATGATCGACTGAATCGTCTGTTGAAATCGGCTCTGGAACCGAACAGTTGGAGTTGCGACATCGACCTCGGTAGCGGATTCGAGCGGAAGAGTCTGGTTGACTACAAACTGGAGCAGCAGATCACCACGGAGAGTGACAAGACCCCATACATCCAGGCCCCTTTTCCAATCTCGTCACTTCATCCATTCAGCTTCGCCTCAATTTCCTTCTTGATCGACGTTCGTCATGGCGGAGCACTCCCCAAGACTGTTACCATAAACACAACAACAGCCGGTGCCAAGAAGAAAACCTACGAGCTTCCCATCGAGCCAGCATTAGGCAACGATGGCACAGTTCATCGCCTAGTCGCCAAATCTGTTCTGCTTGATCTTCAAGATCAGATCAAGCGCGGGACAGCCGAAACAGAAGTCGCCAAAGCAAATGCAGAGAATATTGGGATGACATACTCCATCACCAGCAAATGGACGAGCTTCGTTGCCGTCTCAGATAATCAACCTACCCAGACGGTTGAAGAACAAAAGATGAATCATTACAAAGCACTCTTGGACGAGATAGACATCGACGAGCTCCTCAACAACGTCAGCGGTGACGAGACTTCATCTCACGGTTCTACCGCCGGCTCCTCCAGCATTATGGCCTATGATGCCAGCCTCAGCACCCGAATGATTACGGCCGGATCACCAATGTCTCAATTTCAAATGTCTCCAGAAAATCGATTGACCACGGCCCGAGTCCTCGAGTCTGCGAGTGGGATCCCAATACCAGCTCCTATGCCTAAGCCGTGTCCACCAGCAAGGCCACCAGCCGGAATGAGCTCACGACCTTATTCTATGCTTAGTAGTCGAGACGGACTTTCTGATCTTGGGCAATGCTCTTTAGATGAGGATGATGGTGAGCCAGAAGCTCTGCGTCCCCCGGGATCACCAGTCGAAGAGTTCTGCATGAGCGAGCCAGTGCAGACCGAAGGACAAATATCCGTGGACAGAATTAAAGCCCGGAGTATAAGGGTCCGTCCGCTTAGCGCATCTGGGCCCAGACCTTGGGAAGACCGGTACACTGGTGATGCCCAAGCTCAGGCGGCGAGTGATGTTCGCATACCTACAAGAGAGCGCGTTCATGCAGATAGTTCCCCAGGATATATCGGCGAGGACTTTCCTCTTTATCCTAATGACTCTGCTTGGAAAGAACAAGAAAGCTTGTTGCGTGCGCCAGCGGAAATTACAGACGGCAGCCACTCAGGTTTACCACCAGCGATCAAAGAACACACTCTAGCTCGCCATTTCGCCGCTGGAGCACCTAAGCCACCTACTGATGAGTCGTATGCTCAAAAGGTTCCTACACAACACGGTTCTGAGTCTGCATACCCCGAGCCTAGTGCACTTAAAGACGGCCAGCCTTCAAGGGTCGGGCCCTATGTTCCGCCTACACTACCAATACCCTCCGGACAGCTTCGACGTCCCTGGCGCAATGTCAAATCCACTTCTGTAATCGTCAGGGAAAGTGTCGGTCGACGCAGAAAATGTGCGCAAGCAGATGTTGATGACGAGCATGTGGACTCACCTAGCACGAGCCGTGGATTCGCCATACCTGCGGGAATTATAAAGCCAGGGGCGCCACATGAATCTGATGATGAAGGTACTGGAAAAACGACAGAAGGATCTGAAGAAACAGGAGTGGTGGACCACACACTAGAGCTGACGGACACTACAGACCGTGTCCCTCCGCATGGCATTGCGTACTCACCTATGGAAGAGAACTTTATGGAAGAAGATCTTTCAGTTTACGAGCATATACGCCATCCTCCAGCCTTTAAATCGAGGCAATCTAACCTTCGCAAGACAACCCAGGAACGTCCTGCCTTCAATCCTTATCAAAACGCGTCATTGAGTTTTCCTATCGATGAAAGCTGCCAAGTCGAGAAGCCCAAGCCTCCACCACCGCCAAGTGACCTTTCCACTGGCAGACCATCATCGCAAAGCGTCACACGAGATAATATAGCTAGCGGTCCTAGGTTTCCTGATTACAGAAATCCAGCCACCCCCATTCCCCCGCCTCCACCCCCCAATGAAGCAATGAGCGCTACATACATTCCTCTTGGCGACACTTACTCTGTGCCTTGTTCTGAATTGTCAAACTCAAGATCAAGTCCTCTGCGCCCAATGTCTTCCGTCAGCAAATTCGCTAGATATCCGGCTGGAGCAACTTCAAGGAAGCGGAGAGGACAGTCCGACTCCGATGATGATGAAAGAATTCAAAGCAGTTTCGACTCAGAAGAAGAAGAAGCAATCCACAGCAGTATCCACTCAGTGCCAGATCAACATGAGTTTCATGACCCTCTTGATTGGCTGGTTGCTATGGAATGCCAAGACGGTCAGGGTCTCTTCGAACTGACGGATCAAGCAAGAGGGACGCTCCGCCTACACTTCTGTCAAGATACGGACGGGAAACTTGGTCCCAAGATTGCAGAACTTCTCGGCAGTTCCTCAGCCCAAGATCAAGAGGACGAAGGCATGCCTGCCCGACTTCTTGACACACTAATGATGGTCGAATGTTACAAAACGCACTGCGCACAGGAAGAAGACACTTGGGACCTGACGATGGAGAGGGCATGGGATGCAGTGATGTCAATTCTTGGACTTTCGGAAAAAGAAGAAGTGCTGAAAGAGTTGGCAAGTCAATTGAGGTCAGCCATGATGCATGCGCATTATGTTGCAGCAACGGGAGTTAAGGATTCGGAGATGGATGAGAGTTCTGTGGGTACGACAAGATGCCCAGCCTGCGATGCGGTATGGCGAACAACACGACAGTTCTTTTGTCCTTTTGATGATGAGTCTGGCGAGCACGCCGATGAGTTTTCGAGGTGGGGTGATTTTTGGAGGCATCAGGTGCACAAGGGACATGTTGTTTGTCCTAGGACGGTAATAGATTAGTGGTGATAGATGGAAGGAGGAGAATATCTATACACTAGTTTCCATATTTCTCTTCCCCGAGACCTTGTGCATTGTATGCTGTGTCACTGAGGCTCGCTTGTTACGCGGCGACATGGATAACCAGATCTGTCGTCTTGGTGGAAAGTTACATACCCTACAGCTGTATCTCAGATACGAGAGCCAATTTTAGCGGTTCATGCTGCTTCTTGTTAAGAAGATTAATCTCATTTTCGGAGTTGATGCGAAGCTTTCTACTATTATAACATAAGTGTAATATTATAATCACGCGCCTAGTCAAAGCGACCGTGGCATCATTAATAATGTTGACTGTCCCTAGATGAGTAAGTGTCAACATTTAACCACATTATGATTACGGCCGGCAGCAAAGAAGATGAAGAAAGGATTTCCGAAGATCCCGTAGCCGTTAAATCTGGATGCAGATGCCGATTAAGCAGTAAATACTACCTATTAAACCTATAATAAATGATTGCGACAGCGAATCCACGTAAAAGACTTGGACGGCATTGAGAATCGACGCCCGCTCGGGCCGTCCGAATCCCCACTTTTCCAACTGCCGATCACTTGCAGAGAAATCCACAGGAAATGATCTGCATCAAGGTAACAGGGCAAGCTACGTCAATTGCCGTGTCTTTTCTCCGTCGTGTTCCCTACAAGTTGCACCTATCTTTCCACATTCTAAATCTGTGCAAACACAAGAATCAACTCCTAGATTGAACCTGAACAGGTTTGATGTTTGATAGAACTCGCCGGGATCGATCTCAGTGTCGTACACTATCAAAGACATCATGGATCCAGACAAGACCAGCACAGATGGCACAGACAACATGAGGGGTTCAACAGGTTCGCAACCTCTCCTCTCAACGCCTGACATGGACCGAAGAATCAGACGCGCCGTAAGTCAGCTTCTCCCTCAATCATCAATCCCCCCACTCACAGACATCGCCAGTTTGACCGTCGCGTCATGCCCGTCGTCTGCTGTCTCTACGTCCTCTCGTACCTCGACCGCGGTAATATCGGCAACGCGAAGACCGCCGGCGCACAAGCATCTCTTAGTCTAAGCTCCGATGATTGGGCGTGGGTTCTCAATTCGTTTTATATCGCGTATATCCTGTTTGAGTGGACGACTATGCTTTGGAAGATATTCCCTGCTCATATCTATGTGTCTATTCTTTGTGTTTGGTGAGTTTCCCGCAACTTGTAGGGATTTCTGTTGCTGATGGAGAGGTAGCTGGGGCACGGCTGCGATGTGTTCTGGGGCAGTTCATAACATGACTCAACTGATAGTCACACGCATCTTTCTGGGCATTTTCGAAGCAACCTTTGGTGCTGGCGCGCCCTTCTTCCTATCGTGTCTATATAAGAGGAGAGAACTTGGTCTACGAATGTCTATCTTGCTTGGCATGTCGCCTCTTGCAAACACTTTTGCGTCAAGCTTGGCATATGGTATTACCCATATCAAAGGATCTTTAGCCCCATGGAGATTACTCTTCATCATTGGTAAGATCACCCTGACGATGAATAACGGCACTGACTGTATGTAGAGGGCGCACCAACTATCGCCTTTGCTCCCATCGTCTACTTCTTCCTCATCGACTCCCCCGCAACCGCCAAATTTCTGACTGAAGAAGAGCGATACTTCGCCGTCCAGCGCGTCCAAGGTCCCGATGGTGCCAAGAAGAAGGTCAATTGGAGACAAATCATCGCCGGAATACTCGACTACAAGAATTACGTCCACGCTGTCATGCACTTCTGCTGCAACTTTTCTTTCGCGGCTTTATCCAACTTCCTTCCTACCATCGTTAATGCCATGGGCTACAGTTCTATCAATGCACAGGGACTCACAGCGCCGGCTTATTTCACGGCGTTTCTGCTGTGTATGGGAGCTGCGTTCTTCTCGGATCGGTGGGGAAATCGTGGGTTTGTCGTTGCTGGCTTTGCTGCCCTTGCAACCGTCGGTTATGGCCTTCTTGCAGGTATACAGGATATCCATCGTCCGGGGCCCAGATACGCTGGTGTATGGCTCGCTGCTTGCGGTATTTTCCCAGCGTTATGTATCAATATTACCTGGTTGCTCAATAATCAGGGACGCGATTCGAAGAAGGGAGCAGGTCTTGCTATCACGTTGATCATTGGACAATGCTCGTCTCTCCTCAGCAGCTACATGTTTCCGAAGGAAGATTCGTAAGTTACATATGTCTTTTTTACATACCATACAGCTAACATCGAGGCAGACCATTCTTTGTCAAGGGCTGTGCAATCGGCTGTGGAATGAGCGGCGCTATTGTGATTCTAGCTTTGTTCATGCATTTCGCCCTTGAGAGAGAAAACAAGCGCAACGAAAAGCTTTATGGACCTTTGGACAACGACGCGGAGGTGGACGCTGCAGATAACGGGGAGCAAATCAACAACTTCCGGTACCTGACCTGATCAAATAGGCCCACCAATTAGATGTCACCTTTCAACCTACCCACCATGTCAGCATTAGGCTGCAAGGCATATCAGAAGGCAGACCAGTCAACCCCAAGCATAGCCCGAAAGCTGCCTCAATTTACAAAACAATATTCTCGTTGACCATTTGAACATTTGAACATTTAAACGTAATCAATCCTTGAATGTCGTTGTCAGCGAAGCTGAATCCTTACCTTCGCCTACCTACCTAGCCGAGATTCCTCACAATGGCGACCAACAGTGCGACAAAGGCGGGGTCGGCACCAGGGCTTGATATCTTCAAAACCCCAGAAAACACGACCTTCTATTCCGCGAACCTGTACCAGAGTCTCGATAAAAGCAACCAGGAAATTCGACTTCTCGAGATTTCGACACAAACCAGCGATGACGGAATGCTTGAGTGCAAGCTACTGCCTGCGGCGTTGTTAACCGACGTCCGAAAACAGTATTTAGCTTTATCCTATTGCGCAGGAGACCCGACAGACACAAAGAAAATCCTGGTGAACGGCGTCAGTTGCAATATCTTTGCGAACTTGCATCATGCACTGAAACTTGCCCATGGCTATTGGATTCGATCGTCTGGAGAAGGACCACTTCGACTCTGGGTCGATCAACTATGCATCAATCAGCACGATCTAAGTGAGAGGTCGCACCAAGTCGGCTTCATGAGGGAGATTTACCAGTCCGCGGAACGAACTCTGGCTTGCTTATCGACACCAACAACTAGTGGCGAGGGACTGAAATGGTTCAACGACCTGTGTGATGCTGTCACTTTTCCACAAGATGATGGGTCATTGCAAGGCAACAGAGAAGTCAGATTAGGTACTAGAGAGGAGACTGGGTTACGAGGCGTAATCCACCGAAGTGCCAGATCGGCCAAAACCTCCATAATTCAGCGTTATGGAGGTTATACAGACCAACAGCTTCCCGTACTAAACTATCTCTTGAAACGCGCCGACAGCGACAAGTTTGTAAACGGATGGATTGCATTCCACGACCTGCTTAGTAGTCCCTGGTGGAATCGAGCCTGGATCTGCCAGGAATTTATAGTATCTGGACAGGTCAGTTTTATGTTCGGACACTATTCTGTCTCGTGGGAGCGGTTCTGGGAGATGATGCAAGACTTTTGCGAAATACACAGATGGCTTTTGTCGAACCGGGATCTTTTTCTCCTCACCAAAGGAGATTGTCCCGAGGCTCGCCAACTGAATCACGTCTACGATATCGTTGGGAAAGAAGACTTCCTCCGCCAAGTCGACCATGTGCGAAACGCACTGGGGATGAAGATCCGCTGGAGCGGCAGCATGGACATCAAGACTCTATTATCACACTCTCGTTCTTGTAAATCCTCCGATGATCGTGATCGAGTATATGCTATGCTCGGCTTAGCTTCGCCAGGATACCACATCTTTCCTGATTATTCGAATGACATGAGTGCAAGCAAGGTCATGATAATGACTACCAGAGCAATAATCAAAAAGGAAGACAGTCTAGGTATCCTAGCACATGCTGCCAGATTGGTTCAACGTAAGAATCTCGACGTCCCTTCCTGGGTGGCCGATTGGAGCAGTATCGAAGCCGCGGATACGGATTTTGGGGAGAACCTTGATCACAGGAGACTCATGTCCCAAAAGTCTCCACAGTGTACTTTCGAAACGATTACAGACCCAAACAAGCAGACGCAAGCGTACGCCCTAAGGGTTTATGGAACATTCATTACAATAATCAAGGTGGAGATGAAAACATGGCGAACTGCGAATTTTAAAACCGCCGAAGGATGGGTTGGCATCGCTCTCAACACCATTGCGGATGGAGATGAAGTATGGATCTCACAGGGGCTAAGAGTACCCATTGTCCTACGACCGTATCGTGATGGGCATCGTGTTGTTAGCTGTACCATTATCACGAAGCGGTGGCATGAAGATGAATCTTGTACACCGCTGCATATCCTTTTAGAGGCAAGGTCGGATAGGAGACGCATAATATTGTACTAGCGCACGCATACCAATATTAGTCTAGGGCCTGTTAATATTTATGCGGGGAATGCAATATGGACTTTTCGTTCGAACAAGTGTCATGGTGCTCTAATTATATCCTCATCTAGCAAGAGAGACAGAGAACTATGGTCAGTGATCAAGGCAGCTACCTTAGTTAGCGGTCTAGTGCTCCCATGATGCCTTGGTCTTGAGACCGCTACCTTCGATACGCATCATGATCCGGCCCTAAAAACGCAACACCCAAACATCGCCAAGTCTTTGATTATCCTCCCCAAGACCCCCATGTACAACCACAGCATCCTTTGCATCTTCATTTCGCACAACATCAGCGTCAAACCATCCTCTAGCAACAGGTCCATCGTCACCAAGCTCCACTCTCTGCCAGGCCCTCCCCTCAAGATCAAAAGCCCAAACGTCAGACAGCATCTTTCCAGCCCCAGCGTGGCCCAGAGCGCTTGGGTCTCTCTCGCCAAACATGGTGATCAAAAACGTCTTGCCCTGTACTGAGATCGCGAGTAGTGTTGCGACACTCTTCGCTTCAGGGCCTTCAACGCCATCTGGCTTGTAAGTAACTGTAGACCATGAAGCAGTCTTGATATCATAGATATCCAGCGCACCGCCCTGTTCAGTCTTGCCATCGAAGCCGTTCATGCGATATAGCTTCCCGTCGTGAAATGCGATGGAGGAGCCTCCGCGCGCAGGGCCAGGTGCAGGAGGAAGTTCAGTCCAAGTCCGTTTAGTGACGTCAAAAGTCCAAAGATCGTTCAATCGGTTCTGCTCAGGGCATCCAGAGTGGAGGTAAAGCTGGTCAACACCATCTGAGGTGATGCAATGGTAGCTTCGACCATCTGGGAATAGCGCAGAAGGATCTGCGGGCTCGATAGAGTCCCATGTATTTTCGGCTGTGCTGTAACGCCATATAGCTCCATTTTCCTCGATGGGCTTCATTTCGAGACCGCCGCGACCGGAGAAAAGAAAGATGTTGCTTCCGATGGTGGTGCTTGGGCTGCCAACTCGAGGTGAGGGTGCTTTGGCGGGAGCCGTTAGAGTTTGGGCGCCGTGATCTGTGGACATTAGCAAGGGTTGAATAGTAGTTGACTGTCAGCATACCCTGGGCATCGAGGCTGACTACATCGACTCTGTTGTCGACTGGTTCACGTGGGAGCAACTCGCCGCCAAAGATGTATATCTTCTGATCTACTGTAGAGACAGCCTGAGAGGAGCGGTATAGGCGCTTGCTGGAAGTGATGCGAGACCAAGTGGCCTTTGGTAGCTTGACAGATGTCATTCTGAGTGTAGAAGTGAGTGTAGAAGTGCAAAACGATAGATGGTTGACGTTGTGAAAATGCGGCTGAGTGACAGGAGGTAAGGGCTCTATTTATACTCCTTCTAGCACCTTGTTGGGTTCTACATATCAAGCCATTCGAACATAGTCCACCTGTTACCTAGTTTAATATCATTACTGCGTCTACTTCATCATGATGGTGCCATGCACGAGAATGCAGGTCGTAATCCCCCCACAGCGGGCATGCGGACTCCGCGCCCCCCATCAAAATAACCGACTCACCAATCAGCGGAACGAGCACACGGCGCTTGGGACTTTCAGTTTAGCTCAGCCCCTTAGACCAAGGCCCTCAAAACCACCACGGAGTCCGCTCTTCCGCTGGAAATCGCCAACCATTCAATCAACAATGCCTCCAAGACTACGAGCCTGTGACGGCTGCTCCAAAAGAAAGGTAACGCACCCCACGAAATTATCCCTGGACTAGCTAAAATAAACTAGATCCAATGCGTCAGACCAGATCCTGAAGGGCGGTGTGAACGCTGCTCGAAGCTTCATCTCGAGTGCGTGACGACCAGTACACCACATGTGAAGTAAGTCCGTTTGAGACACGTACGAGAAAGGACCCGGTTGACCCAACACAGAGTCGCCGTTGGAAAGCAAGTCGCGGCCCTTGAGAGTCGAGTCGCTGAGCTTGAAGCATCTCTTGTGCAGATGCGCTCCGAGATTAGCGCGACTCGGGCTGCCAGTTCACTTTCAACCTTGCGAGGTAATTCTGAGGATACCACGGGTTGTATCTCGCCATATCTCCAACAAAAACCCGCAAACGCCGTGTCGGTATCGATCTGGACATGTCTCGGACAGCACTGGTACTTCAAAGGCATACCCATCAATTCACCCCAAGGCCGAGAGTGGATATCCTCCAAGATCGGCGAAAGCGTCTCCCTAGATGGATTTCGTCTCTTTGGATCGCAGAACCACTATTTTAGTAGCTCATCACCTCCATTCACGTTCCCAGAACGACAGATGATAGAAGTATTCTTAAATTCGTACTTCACACCGCCCTGGCGACTTTTATACCCCATCATCGACATCGCGCTTGTTGAAGAGACGTTAGCGGCGGCTTATACCGAGTCACAGTCCGCGCAGGTGTGCTTTTTGGCGTTCATGGCTCTGTGTTCACGGCTGAAGGGCTCTCTGCTACAGCTTGATGATAGTGATGTCTATATACGAGCGTCGCACAGCTATTTGCCGCAGTTACTTGGCCAGAGCACCCTGGAAAGTCTTCAAACAGTAATTATGCTTGTAAGTCAATGAGTTTAATAAGTGACATGTACTCTGCGCTGACACATTTCAGCAAATATATCATTTGCTATCAGGCCAGTGGGGTGCCGCTGCTGAACTTCATCCCTATGCCTGCCGTGCTATATACGATCTGAAAGGCCACATCGCGCATCCATCCGGGCCAGATACCGGAGTTGATCGTCGGCAAAGACATATCCGGAACCTCTTCTGGGTGTGCTACATTCTTGACAAGGACATAGCCCTAAGATACGGAAGACCACCTTGTCTGACGAGGGACTATTGTGATCTGACGCTGCCGGATGATTGGGCAAGGGTATATCAGGACCCAGCTGGCACTGCTCAAGGGGGGATGTTACATCAAGACGATTCTATTTGCTTCTCGCAGGACCTTTGCCTGTCGCAGATCAAAGAAAAGATCTGTCTGTTTCTTTGCTCACTGGACAATTCGAAACTATCAGATGGAGCAATTCTCGGTCAAGTTCGCCAGCTGGACGCTGATCTTGAGTCGTGGCGCTCGAGTATTCCTATGGCTTATAGGCCGAAGTGGTCTCTGAGTTCAGAACACCCGCTCCTGCACCCAGATATGTCTTTTGTTCAAAGAATAAGGTGTATCCATCTGCAGCTGGAGTACAAGTACCTAATGACGATGATTCATACCGCCGTCCGGAGATGCGGTGCAGTTTACGCTGTGGATGATGAACTTCCTGATGATCTGCACAATGTTTATCATTCAAGCAGTGATATCTCTCTCGAGGCGAGTCGCACCACTCTCCAGATCTTCAAAATACACACAGATATCCTCCAGGAGGACATGTTTGGGTAAGTCGAACAGGTCTCTTTACTCATACGTCTCTAACATTAGCAGCCACATCGCGATTTACCCCCCGATAGCGGCCATGGCGCTCTTTATGAATCTCCTTCTTCATCCGTCTGATCCACGGGCACGAAACGATCTTGATCTCTTGGCGGGTTGCGCAACACTATTCCAGGATATGCCGATGCGAGACTTGACGAATGATGATATGGACTGCATTCAGGAGCTGAACAGGTTCATTTCCGAGCTGGTCCGTCTTGGGAACAGTGCGATATGGAAAGCAAAGAGAGAATGGAGAAGCACAACCGGGATATCATCATGATCCGGCATTGAGACAAGTATATAACTTTTGACTTGGACCGGGCCGTATATCCGATGAGACGATCCATCGCATCTGATTGGTCGGACCGGAGCCCAAAGAAGTATCATCTATCCGGTCTGGATTTTTATCTTACGCGCCCTCTTTCCACTAACGAATTCTTGCGATTTGCTGTCCACGCCTTTAAGTTGACGCTTTTCATCTTCATATTTCGATACTACATGAGCCGGGCCAAGATCCCGGTCCCGCTTATGATAAGCACCATTTGTTCTGAACAAGGCGCTTCCCCGCATACACCACTAGCAGAGGGTATTTAGAGGGCGCACGCCAATGATAGACGAAGGATAACAAAGATATAAAAGACCACAAGCCATCTGAGAATTCAACGCCCACAAGAAGCATCATCAAACTCACTCCATCAAGACAATTATATCATGTCTTCAACCACCACCATCCAAGCCCAGAGCGGCACCCTCACCATCTCCCCCAACTCCAAACCCACCCACGGCCATGAACTCAAAGACAAAACCCCCCTCCAAGCAATGTCCCACGGCGACGTCGCCCTCCGCGGCATCCCCAAGCACCCAGACTTCGCATCCCAGCGCCAATGGCAGCTCGAGCACATGGCCGCTGCCTTTCGCCACTGGCACCGCGAGGGCTACGTCGAAGGTATCAGCGGTCACATTTCAGTGCGCGATCCCGAATTCACCGATGCTTTCTGGACGAACCCCCTAGGCCGCCACTTTGGTCTGCTAAAAGTCAGCGATATGATCCTTGTTAATCTTAAGGGCGAGGTCATTGGGGGAAATCGTACACGACCGCCTAACTCGGCGGGATTTTTGATCCATGCTTCTATTCACAAGGCTCGGAGCGATGTTCACGCTATTTGTCATTGTCATAGCATTCACGGCAAAGCATGGTCTGTGTTTGGAAAACGTCTTGAGATGTTGACGCAGGATGTGTGTAAATTCCGAGGAGACGCGCATAGCGTTTATGACAGTTACGGCGGTGTCGTGCTGGGCAGTGAAGAAGGAGACCGCATCGCAGCAGCAATGGGACCCAAAGGAAAAGGCTGCATCTTGCGAAACCACGGTATTTTGACCGTTGGACAAACAGTGGACGAGGCAGCGTGGCTGTATACGTCGATGGAAAGGAGCTGTCGTGTGCAGCTACTTGCTGAGGCCGCGGCGGCGAATGGTTTGCCTAAGGTGCCGATTGAGGATGAAGAGGCTAATTTCAACTTTGATGTTGAGAGTGATCCTGAGATTTGCTATTGCGAGTTTCAGGCTTACTACGACTTGGAGGATGAGCTGTCCAATGGGGCTTTCAAGAACTAGAAGAATGGAATGCAGGGTCTATTATATTTCTTGTCCAGTGTTGATCTCTTCTTAATAAAGTCCCACTAATGCTTTCCACCTCGATAATGATACATCGTGACATGAGGCCTGCACCCATATTACGATACAGCCCGATGAGGTCACCTCATGCTCTTGTGCCTCGGAGGTGTAGTTTATCAGAGGTTGGTGAATAGACAGGTGTGCCCAGCTCTTCGTATGCCACGCGTTAAATGCCCTACTGTAAGAATGCATTAATATATACGAACGAGACAGCTCGTAGCTAGGATAATACTCGCCAGTCAAGAGACAGACTTCTAACTAACGCGGCATCATCCTATAACCAGAAAGACTTCTGCTTACTCTGACGCACCGGCTTGCGATAATTGGGATACTGTCCATAGGTTTTAGCGCCCCCGGTCGAGGAACCATTGTTGCGCAAAAGGTAGGTCCTAGGCTTGCGCCGATTCCCGGCCTGACCATTCTTTTTGTTCTCTGGGTTGTTCTGTGTGCCTGGTGCGCGGTACGTCCCGGAGTGTTGCCCGTCTGTTCCCATTCTGTTTTGACCGGAGTTTTGTACCCTGTGGTCTGGTTCGACTATGCTTGTAGAACGACGACCGCCGCACAGGGTGAAGCACATGGTGAAAGTCTAAGAGGGGCTTGATTAGTTCCTTATTGAATGTTTGCGCGAAGACGATGGGCTAACTGAGATTGAGGATGAAAGCTGGTTAGTTTGAGAGGTTAGCTTCTATCCTGAGTAGGGGGTGATGGTTGCAAGGTTGATGTAAAGAAGCAAAGGATTTTACATGCTTTTCAACACTGGATACCCTTATATAGCTTTGTAGCCGAATCGTTCCTGTGACTTTGGAATATGAGCATGTGCAAAGTAAATTCTTGTTGCAATAAAACCTAATACCTCTGGCTGATCGCCATCTTGAATATCATAACTAACTTTTAAAATTTTGCTGCGGCCTAATCAGCAACACTATCTGTACATTTTAGCTTTCGAGTTATTGAACTCTAAAGCAAAGATGTGCCTAGGCACCAACGACAGACTGTCGACGTATGAGTTTGCGTTCTAAATTCTTTTAGAGCATTAACCTTATCACTGTCAAAGCACATGTCTCAATAGTACACTGAGTCTAAGCTACAAAGATGCTTTCCGATTCTAGGTCTCACACATGTTTATTTTATAAATTTCACCATTCTGGGCCACAGCCCTGAGGTCAACTGTGTTTGCCAGATAAGCTTTGCACAATTTCAGGGACTCTTTGTCTTGTGTTTTATGGAAAGCTTTTCATTAAGAGTTGAAGTTATAGAAAGCTGCGCTAGGTCCGAAGACTGGGGTGTGTTTCCCGTCTCAGGCCATTTCATGCTACTTAAATAGCAACTCTCTATGACAAGTGCCTCTTAATCTTCCCCTTCCTCCCTTCAGTAAGCGCCGAAAATGAGTGAAATGAGGAGCATATCCACTTTTCACTGTCGGAGCGAATGATCTCGTAATCATATCCGTACTCGAGAAAATCAGAAAGGAAGCGGTTGTTTCTTCGAACTGTAAGGCCGATCCTGTGAAGACAGACACATCAAACGTTCGTAGTGCCAGCTCCAAGGTTGGGGATCAATCAGAACTACCATCGACTTCCTTTAAAAGAAGAGGTCTTGGGTGCACTGCTCATGGATGTAGAGAACCCACGAGACGCAGATCGAGAGGAGCGTGAGCTAGCACCATGCCCCATAGCCCGAGTCCCGAGACTCGGACTGGGCCGAGGTCGAAATGGTCCATCGAGGGGCTTGCTTTGGAGCGTGGATGTTGAATGGCGACCGCCACAGCACATGATGGATAGTGAATGTAATAGGGGGCTGGTGTATGTGGAGGTTATCAGATTGGTAGAGGAGGGTGAGAGTAAATGTTGGAGTTTGGGAGTTGGATAAGGTGATGAGAATGAGGAGGAGGTTTGGTTTTGGAAGGAAAATGATTTTCGGATGAGGTGAACGGGAGGGAGAGATTCTAGCAATGAGGGATCAAGACGGCTTCTTATACCCGAGCAGCTGCCAATAAGGTTCCTGAGTGAATTATCACAAAAGTATTTAATTCCGCATTTAATCAGGAAACTTATCATTATTGAGGCTGTAGGTATATTGACTTTTTAAAAGCTAAAGTTAAATGCAATCTTTTAGTGTGTTGGTTTGATATGTCTCGCTGAGACCGCGTAAGCATTAAGCATCTATAAATGTTATCTGCAGTTGAGACCTGTGGCTGAGAGCTTCTTCCAGCAGGGAGAACCTAGTATCAATCAGTAAACGACACGGGGGGCATAATTATGTTGGCTCGCCAGATTCCGGATTCGCATTTCTGTAGCTGTCTGTCTTCACTTTGCCCATCATGTTGTGACTGTGAGTCTCGTGCAGTTGGTCAACCTGCCTTTGGCGAAAGCCTAACTAGACATGGCCTATCACCTTCCACACAACAAAGGAGGCTGGCTGAGATCTTCCATTGGATTATTCCAACAAAGGAAATCCCTCTGTGATCACCTTCAGCTTGAGTTCCAAGGTTAAGACGTGTTCAGTCACGTATTGATCTGAAGCCCATCTCTGACAACTACACTTTCTCAGCTGTATCTGTACCAACCAAGATCCTGCGAGGAGGAAAGTTCATCCTTGAGCTGCCCAGTGGGGCGGATGCAGGGAAGAGCACATTGGATATGAGCAACTCAAATGCTTGATACATACGTCAGGCAGCATAACAGACTTCGACGTAACAGCCTAATACAAACCTATATCTTATCAACTAATTCAATATCAAACACACATACGTAGCAGGGGTATTCAGCACTCGCTTCATAACTCTACAGAATGCGTAGCGAGCTGACTCGTGATCTGAGAGCGTCAAGTTAGCACTTCCGAAATAGACTCACCTGGATAATTATATCGTTTTCGACCTATCACTTATCTAATCGTCAGCAAATAAACCAAGGTTGGGTAAAGGATGATTTCCAGATGCTTTAGAAGTATAGCTCAATTCAGCATCAATTTCAGACATTGTATTCTACATCTACTAACAAGTCCACTCCAGAAGCATCCCAGCTATCCCTACTAGACCTGATAAAATGACGTATCAAGCCCAACATGCTCAGGGTTGACCTCGCTCAAATTCCTCCCAGACCAACCACAATCCCAGAAGGTGACCAGCGCCCAAAGCTTAACGAAGCTGTGCACATACCCAAACACAACCTGACAAATAACAAGCGGAAAATCAGAAGGATATTGCAGAAAGTGGGGGATGATCTTGATGACCTTTGTCCAGAACATGAACACCAAGAAGATCACTAGTCCACCGGCATTGAAGTTTTCAGCGAGGGCAAACGTCGTGATGAGCGCTGCGTCCCAGAGTATAGCAAAGTTGAAAAGACCGGCCCAATAAACCATGAAGCAACTCCATGTATACCGAGAAAAAAAAGCCGGATCACGAAGCATGACTGGATTGCTGCGAAACGTCGTACGTGCCCAGCGAAGAAGCTGATCCTTGAACTTGGGCCACTCACCAAGCGTCGTCTCAATAGTTGCATCCTCTGTGTCCTGAAACTTGACAAGCCACTTCTTCTTCATACCCTCTCTCGTCAAAAAGTTGTCATCATCAGGCCCTAGCCCTTGACCACCAAAGAGCCCAAAGCAGAACTTTTCATTGCAGAAGCGCTGGAGGAGGTCAGTTTCGCTGAGGAATTCAGTACGGTACACTGCCGTGCGGCCTGAAATGACGAATACTCCACCGTCTATGGCGTTGGATGCACGGAGCTCCCAGTTATGACGCTGGAGGTAATTGCATGCGATAAAGTTAACGATGGAAAGCCATGTCCATACTCCAGGTGTTGTGCGACGAACTCGTTTTTTGGTTGCTACCATACCGACGCTCTGATCCTCAAAAGGTGCGAGAACAGAAGGGGTAAAGTTGCTTGGCCAGAAGACATGATCGTCTGCGAAGATGGTAATAGGCGTAGTAACACTCGGCATAGCATGAGTGATCTGTCTTCTTTTACTCGGCTCTGAAAGCGCCGATACAGAGATCTCAATATGAGGCGCATCAATACTTAATTTTCGCAGAACAGTCATACACTCCTCTCTCAAAACAGCACCAACAGTAACAACCAGCATACAAGCAGGGTTATTCGCAAGGATACTCTCCACACACTCCCGAAAGTCTGGACCATGAGGATCAATAGTTGGAAGAATAACAGTAACATCATTCCTCGAGAACGAAGGATCCTGCTTTACCTCTGCAGGACGATACATCCACGAGCCAACAACATGTCCGAATAACCGGTGATACCGCAGTGTGAAGAGCGTGCAGGATACTTGAGTCCAGATATCATTGACCAAGAGCCAGATGCAAAGTAGACTTGTGAGCAGTGGAACTATGAGTAGGATAGATGGAAGGATGCGAGAGGGAATGTGGTCCTTTGAAGGGAGAGCGGTTGGCCAAGGAAAGAGTGGCATGTTGATTGTGATCTCTGATGGTGATCTTCTTACCGAGTGGACTGTTTTTGACGTAGAAGTTGGTAAAGTTGGCAGAAATCAACTGGTTTCCAAGGAACTGAAATTGAGGGTCTTATAAGGGCGTGATGAGTGCCGTGACACTGTTCTGTGTTGGCGCTGATTCATTGTCGTTGCTCGTTGTGATGAACAATGAGCTTTGTTTGTGAGGGTGAAGACAGTGAATGATTCTGAACAAAGCATGCGACACACAGGAGAGAGACAGCAGTTCATCCAAAGTTTTGTCTGAACTTGAACAAAGCACTTTGTATTAGTGCGTCAGTTGGCAACTTGCAGGGCACTGCTCAATCCAAAGATGTCGTAGAGCAGACTATGTATCTCTCGGCAGTCAGCGGGCCTTTTTCACCGCAGTCGAAGAACAATCCATCTTTTGAAAAGACATATCATTCATCAGCGGACACTATGACTCTTGGGCTTGAAGGCAACGCGCATTCACATTGAAATCAAGCAAGTGCAGTATCATTTTAGTTAAACGGAATCTTCAGCAACTTTACCAATCAGGTCAAAGGTAACGCTCAACTAAGTCTCTCTATTCCATCTAACTCTAGACTTGCTATCTAAAAGATACCCAAGGAGCTACGCTTTCCCTTCTTCTTCTCGGGAGGATAAACCACAATCCTATCCAAATCCGCACCCTTAACATCCTTCCCATTATCCAACCCACCAACAGTAACAGTGTTCTTTCCCTTCTTCAGCGGCAGCAACAAAGGAGCTGACAGAATAATTCCCTTGTGCGTATCCTTCTGCCAGAGAGTATGCACCTTTTCCTTGTCGCCGTTGACGACAACACTGCTGATTCGTCGGACTGCCCATGTTCCGTTGATGCGATCTGGTTGACCCATCGGCTGGTCTCCAAAGCCCATGTCGTCAATATCTAGATGATTGTTAGTAGGTAATTGGGGGAAAGTGATGGGAGGGGGGGTTACTTTGGTGGTAGAAGGATACCCATTGGTCAGCTCCTTGTCCTTCGACTGTGAATGTTGCGGTGCTGTCGTTGCCGTAGATGCCAGTTGCGATGACATGATCCGTTCCAAAGGTCTAATTACTGCCATTAATAACCCTCAACAAAAACGGCGAGGTTGACTTACGGCTTCTTGGAGGTGAGCGTCGCCAGCAAACTTGGCGTTCTTGGAAGGATAGGTCTTCCCCTTGATAGGCTTCCATTCACCAGTTTTGCTACAAAGTCAGCATCCCCTCAGCAAGTAATCCTAGTATAGTGAGACCTACACATTCAAATCGTAAACATCGTGCCAAACGACCTTGAGACTCTTGTTCTCCTCATCAATCTCAATAGGGAGCCAGACGTTGCGACTCTCCCAGATGGATGGCAGATCCCACTTCAAAATGTTAGCTTCGACTTATAACAGAGTAGTGCGTCATACCTGATCAGCCATATAAAGATACGTCGTCTTCTTAGTCCCCTTGATCCTCCACGAGAACCCACTCTGCGTACTAAACGTCCTCGTATAAGCCGGCGCAACGAAGAAAGGCTGCGACCATGGTCCCTCAAGTTTATCAGCCCTCATAGCCACAACATCTGCGCCAATTAGCCTCACCCTCCTAAATCCTCACTCACACGGTGCACTTACTGTTAGGTCGATAACCCGTCTTATGGCTCATAAAAGTCCAGTAGCTCTTCTCCGTCTGAATAATAGTCGGCGCCTCGAAATCATATTTATTAAACCGAAACGTAACCTTTTCCACATCCGTAAGATTCTTGTTAAATTCGCTGACATAGACATCGCGACCTTGTACTTTATCGCCGTTGGAGTAGAGAGCGTAGGACTTCCCGGTCTTGTAGTCTGTGAAGGCGCCAAAGTCTTGGGACCAGTTTCCGAGGGGGGATACGGCGTGCTGGAATTTGTAGGGGCCGGCGATGTTATCGGATGTTGCGAGGCCTTGAAGGAGAAGGCTGTAGTTGCGGTCGTCTGCATGCCACCACATCTAAGGACTGTCAGTTTAGTGGTTGGATGAGAGTGAGGGAAGCGTACGTGGTATTTTCCTGTTTCTTCGCTATAGAGAACTTTGGGTCGTTGGATGATACTCTCAGGCGACACAAACTCGTGTCCCTCCTCAGGCTCTGTCCAACATCAGTAATAGTCTTCAGTGTCAATTGGGAGACAAACTCAGTGCCAAACCGTGAGACTCCCATGTAGCGAGGTCATCAGAGCTATAGACCGAAATACCACCGCCTTCTTCCTGCTCTTCAGTCTTGTGTTCACCAAACCAATAAAACTTGCCACTCTCCCTATCAACACAAAGGCCGCCTGCATGAGCATTAAACAAGTTTCCGTCAGTATCGTACCATCGTGCACCGGGGACAATCCACTTTGCACTCGCCAACGCAGCGAATGCGAGGACAGAAAAGAGCGTCATTTTGGCAATCAATTGACTTGTACAACAGCTCTGTAGCCAATTGAGAAGCTCTGTAATCGAATGGAATTCTCTGCGTTTTAAAGCTATCTCGGTACATCTACACCCGACGGCGCAGAAGTCCCCCAACGGCGTCATACCTCGTCTGAGCATCACGGCCGTTTATGCTTGTTTGTTTTGCGGGGGAGCCCCCCAATTTGCACGTCGATCCCCCGCTGGGGCGGTAGACGCTTCAATCATGGTGAGTCTTGGCGCTGGGATGCGATCCGGGGTAATTGGGGACCACCAATCGGTAACTTTGCGAGAAAGAGCCTAAATTACGAGAGGAATTGAATCGGGTGAGCTTTGCCCGTTGCATTGGGTCTGGGTATCTCAATTGAGGACGAGCTGTTGGCTGGCCTCAAGGGGCGAGAAAACACCGAACCGTGATATAGGGCATTAGGTAAAGAGTCCCCTAAGCTTAGGCTAAATTTATCTAAAGACTTTTATTATTTAGGGTTAAGGTCCTGAGTTTTCTTTCCTCCCTAGGCTGGTCAGTGACTATCCTGTTGGTGAGATTAGTGCTGTGATTACGGCGACGCAGGGTTCGGGTTATTGTTTTCCCTTGGCGATGATATCGGATGCTGACATGCATCGGGAAACCAATCTTACAATATCCACATATGCCATCATGGCCAATGCGCCGGGACGTCCAAGTAAAGCTTGCGATGTCTGTAAAAAGCAAAAGGTCCAGATCTCGACTCTAAGCATCAAAATGATCGTACGGGCATGGCTAACTCCATTGTGTATCTAGATACGCTGTTCGGGAGAGCGACCCAGCTGTAAGCGATGCGTCAGGTTGAAGAACACCTGCACATACGACACCAACAGCCAGTTCAAGCGACGAGTGAGAAATGCAACATCTAAAACTGCACACTCTTATGGTATTCAGTCGAGAGATCTAGTCCCAGCTGCGCTGTCAGCCAATCTCAACGCCGAGTCTGAATCCAACCAGGCCTTCTTCCAGGGCATCGCCCCGTCTTTGATCAATACCCTGGTTAAACTATACTTTGGCAACGTCTATCAATCAACTCTTCTCTTGCACGAGAGTGCATTCTTGCAATCACTTGCAGGCCAGACCGTCAAATCTCATATTTTGCTGAGCATTTGTGCCTGGGGCGCCAAGTAAGCCTCCAGTCTCATCTCCATGCTGAATCTAGCTAATGACTCAGCTTCTACCGTGATGAATCGGGCAGGGCTACTGTCAAAGACCAAGGGCTCATGAACAAATGGGCTAAGGAAGCTGGTACGCTGGTCTTCCAAGATGCAGAAGAGCTCAACGATGATAATCTCGTCACGTTCTGCAATCTATCGCTGTTCTGGCACAGTCAAGGTTCATGGAGAAAAAGCTATCTTCACAATGGTACGCCCACTCAACTGAAACTTGTGCGTTGCTAACTCTACTAGGTAATGCATTTCAACTCCTCCATATTAATGGGACTGGCACAAAGAACGAATCTTCAGTCGAAGCTGAACTGCGAAGACGGCGAATCTGGACATGTTATTTGTTTCACTGTTTCAGTTGCGAGAAGCTCTTTCGATTTGAAGCGATTGCTGATATTGAGAATCTGCCACTGCCCTGGTCTGAAGAAGATTTTGCAATTGGGGCTTCAAGCTCAGCGGTCGCTACGATTGCGAATGGAGATTGCTCGGGAAGCACTTTTGCAGAGCTTATACGAGGACTCAATCTCTGGTAAGTTGGAATGCGGCAATCAAAGGCTCTCGCTGACTACCTCAGGTCGTCTGTTGTGTCTGTCATCAGATCTGAGGGCGATCTCAATTCGCGCCTTCAAGGGATTTTTAGGGTTGAGAACAGTATCTCGTCGTGGTGGAACAACGTTCCTGTTGCCTTCAGGCTTGACGCATCTACTGTACCAAGCATACCGCAGAAGGATTTACCCAAGATCATTCTGACTAACCTGGCCTATCACCAATCCCTTTGCGCGCTACACTCATCCATTGTTCCGCTCTTCTGCTGGTCAAAGGGCGACAGATCTTACTCATCGGCGAGGCAACTATCTGCCCAAGTTGCCTTCGATCACGCTGGTGCGATCTCCAGTCTCATCATTGCGATATTAGATACTGGTCATCCGCTTAGTTCAATGCCGATATTTGTCGCATATGCGGCTTACTCAAGCTGTGCCATTCAGATCCCGTTTCTCTGGTCTTCCGATCTATTAGTTAAGGAGCGAGCGCAATCCAACATCGACGCCAATGTCAAGATGATACAGGGCATGGCAAGTTACTGGAAGCTGGCTTCATTACTGGTACGTGTCGTGATTTTATCGATATGAAGTCGCTGAGACTAACGCAAGGACAGCAACTTTACGTGCGCTGCCTTTATGACGCTCATAAACGCAACCCGCCAGTAATTTCTGGCGAACCAAAGTATATGGATATTTCGGCGCTCGTTGACTTCGACGTTGATGCAATACTTGCGAGATCGTCGATTTTACAATTTGCGGGGATGCTGCGATCTGATGAGGATGGATATGTCAAACCTGGAGATGAGACCTCAGATCCAACTATCCCCGAAGGTGGCGACGTATTGTCTAATCGTCAAACTTCAAACGACGTAGCGAATACGAGTAACACGAACACGATACTTCTGCAAACTCCGACACAACTCAACTTAGAACCCAGTGGATGGCCCACTCTGGATATCTTCAACTCTCTTATCGACGCTGATATGGCTGGTCTATTTCCCATCGACGACAATTTCGATCTATCGTTCTTAGATGCAGATCAAACCTCATGGGAGTTTGGCCTCGATCTAGAAATACCCTAGAGCTTCTACTTATCATATGACAAATCATCTTAGCGCAGACGATATCGTACTAGCGGTGACATTCTCCGAGTCGGTAAATTGCATGATTGGTCAAACAAGTCTCGAACTAGACAGTGGGACCGGTAAATGCCTCGGCACGGAAAACACAAACTCCATAATGACGATTGAGATGGAGCCAACAGTATAAGAACACTCACCACGTCAATCTCATAACCTCTTGACTCTAATCTCAATCACATCAACTCACAACTCATCAAAATGCCTCTCACTGTTCATCACCTCCAAGTCTCCCAGTCAGAGCGCATCCCCTGGCTCTGCGAAGAACTCGGCATCGAATATGATCTCAAGCAATACAAACGCTCTCCCCTCCTCGCACCCGCCGACTTCAAGGCTCTTCACCCCATGGGCGCCGCCCCCGTCATAACAGACGGCGCAACAACCCTCGCCGAAAGCTGCGCATGCATGGAGTACATTAGCCACAAACACGCCAACGGCGCTCTCCTCCTGCCCCCAAGTCACCCAGCGTACGCTGATTTTCTCTACTGGTGGCACTACGTCGACGGAACCCTCCAAACAGCCCTAGGTCGCATTATGCTCATTCGTTCTGCGAAATTGAGCGATGATAACCCTGTAGTGCAGTTTGGTAAAGTCAAGTCACGACAGGCGCTGAAGTTATTGGATGAAAGAGTCAAGAATAATGAGTGGCTTGCGGGCGAGGAGTTTACGGCTGCTGATATTATGGTTGTGTTTCCGCTTACGACGATGAGATACTTTTCGCCGTATGGATTGGAGGAGTATCCTAATATTTTGAAGTATCTCGAACGGATTGCCCGGAGGGAGGGGTTTAAGAAGACGATGGAGAAGATTGATAATAGTATGGAGATGTCGATGGGGGCGAGTCCGCCTCAGAGTCCTTTTAAGCTGTGATGGGGAAATGATATGGGGTATAGAGCGGGACGGGGATATGTAAAGGTCTAGACTTTTCTTTTCAGTTGAATATCAGCCCTACTCTCATCTTTTGAAGCTGACATGCATTATGACTGATGGCTCAGCCTCTCATTGGCGGACTTGCCGCTGATACCCTGGGTTTTATGGCTGACAGGATTCACCTCGTCAGCACTGTCAGCCAAAGCACTGGAAGGAGTCAATTTAGGCTGCAAATAAGACATCTTTTCCTGTAATTGGAAGCGACTAATATTGATCGAGAAGTAGGTAGTACCTGGTAGTGATAGTGCTGACAGTGACGCTCAATCATAAATACTCACTTCCATCTCTCGTAGCTTTCTGTTCTTGGGCGTTTTAAGGATCTCATAATGTCTTCAAACTCAGAGAAACCAGTCATAGCCATCGTCCAAGGTGCTTGGCATCGTGCGAGCCACTACCTAGGCCTTGTGCAGTCGCTTACCAACAAGGGCTTCACAGTTCTTCAACCCGATAATGTCACAGCTGGCAATGTTGAAGCAATCAAAGGCAAAACTCACCTAGACGATGTCAAAGCCATTCATAAATCTCTTCAGCCTGCCCTCGATGAGGGCAAGAGGATCGCGTTGGTCTGTCATAGCTACGGAGGTATTCCGGGCTCCGCTGCCGTTGAAGGCTATCAGGTTCATGAAAGAGAGGCCAAGGGTTTGTCTGGCGGTATTTCGCATGTTATCTATATCGCCGCGTTTGCTCTACCCGTGAAAGGCATTTCTCTATTGTCCGCCGCTGGAGGCCAACATGGTCCTTTTCTCGACAGAACGGTACGCTACACAAAGACTGAAATAAAGTCCAGAATACTGCTAACATGTTTCAGGACGATATCTGCTACCTAAACGACAAAGCACAAAACGCCTTCTACAACGATTGCATCCCCGAAGTAGCTCAGCAGGCAATCAGCGAATGTGTTAATCACAGCACTGCATCTCTCGAAACACCCGCCGACTTTGTCGCTACTGATATTACCGTGCCTAAGACGTATGTAGTCTGCGAGATTGATAACACGGTTCCTGTGCAGGGACAGTTGGCTATGGTTGGTGCGATGGGAGATGCGGTCAATGTGGAGAAGATAGAGGCTGGCCATTGTCCGTTTTTGAACGGGAAGGCTCTGCCTAGGGTTGTGGAGATTATCGAGAAGGCTGCGCAGTAAACATGGCTTGAAGTAAGGCAGGACTTAGTATAGGGGCATAGAGGAGACAATTTGTTAACTTTTGTCATTTATATTTAGCCTACAAAGTAACCGAAGGGTTCAATGGCCCAGGAGGATCCATATCACCATGCAATAGTAAGAAAACAAGACCGACAGATCCCCTTCACCCACCAACCTCACATTTCACTCAGTTCTCAACCGCCAAGGCCTTCTGTAAAGCCTCGGGATTTCTAGGCTTGAAGATAGCCTTGTATCGACGAGGCAGAGCGACAAGACTTGTAGGATCCAAGCTACCAGTGATAGGATGGCAGTCCACCTCGTCGGACTTCTCAATCTTGAGACTGTTGAGAAGTCTCATGTAGACAAGGTACAGTTCTCGGTTGGCGAGGAGTGAACCAGCGCACATGCGATAACCAACGCCGTAAGTGAAGAGAGGAGCGTCGGGCTGCTCGAACCATCGCTCAGGACGGAAGACCTCGGGATCAGACCAGACTTGATCATCTACAAAACGTTAGTGGCAATACTAGTGAAAAACGTGAGTAGAGACTTACCCATATTGCACGCCCAAGCATTCAGGAAAACAACAGTGCCCTTGGGAATAGTAACGCCCTCATAAACAATATCCCTAATCGAAGCTCTCGGCAGCGCCAATCTCAAAACAGTGTAATATCTCAATGACTCCTTCACAAGAGCAACGATATACTCGCACTTCTGATCATCCTGCTCATCGCACATAGGCTGCTTCTCACTGTAAAACTTCCTAATCTCCGAGACAGCCTTTTCCTGAATCTCAGGATGTTGACTCAAATACGCGACAAACCACGCCACCTGCGTTGTAACAGTGTCCAAACCACCAGAAAGCATAGTAAGACTGATGGAAGTGAGTTCATCCTTGTTCAGCTTGGCCTCCTTGTCCATTATGACGTTGGCTTGAATACAGGGCTTATAAGTCCCATTTGCGATGCGCTCGTCAAGACCGTTGTTAAGATCAGTGAGATACTTATCCCGACGGTTTCGCATCTCTTTCGCCTTGGCGGAGTGCATGTTGAAGGGGTTCAAACGGAGGAGGGGGATGTAATC
This sequence comes from Fusarium ramigenum, assembly GCA_013186855.1. Classification (NCBI taxonomy): domain Eukaryota; kingdom Fungi; phylum Ascomycota; class Sordariomycetes; order Hypocreales; family Nectriaceae; genus Fusarium; species Fusarium ramigenum. Next base: position 20,907 of record JAAOAT010000133.1, on the reverse strand, counting down.
CTGGAGATTGCCAGTGGTGGAGCGGAAACGACTGATTTCTTCCTCGACGTGGGTGATTTCAGAGAAGAGATCGTCTTTTTGGCTCTTGAGACGAATGCCCCAGTTGAGAGTGAGTGCGAGGGATAGAGAGAGGCGTTGGATCATGGGCATGGGGTCGACGGGGATGTTGCCACCTTTGCCGTACTCGAAAAGTTCACGGACAAAGTCGCGTGTTTCGACATCGAGATGATCGACGTATGTAGCGACTGATGGACGGTTGAGAGCTGAGGCAGCGCCCTTGCGACGACGCTTGAGGGAGTCGCTGTACGGAGAAGTACCGATTGTAGTACCAGCAGTATCAGAAAGGACCTAAACCATCAGCATCTCCTTTGTTCACCACCGATATTCAGAGTAAGCTCACCTTGTGAAAAGTATAAAACTCAGGCCTCGAGCTCAAAGCCTGCGCATTCGCCCCAAAAATATTCCTCGCAGCCGCAGCAGAATTGACCACAACGATAGGAATGTTGCCCAGCTGAATCTGATAAACAGGCCCGTACTTTTTCGCCCAAGCGCGGTATTTCTCCGCGGCGTTGATGTGAATGTCCCAGATATTGCCGATTAGCGGTAGACCCGAGGGGCCCTTTAAGTTGCTGATCCTCGCATTGTGACGAATGAGTTCGTTGATGAGGATGTAGATCAGCGGGCCAATCAGGAGCGTGACGAGGAGGGACTGGCCCTTGTTCTCGTGGACTTGGTTGTTCAGCGAAACAAGGAGATTAGCGATCGTCATGATGAAGCCTGAATGAATCTGATTGCTGAGAGTGAGATTTGAGAATACGGATTTGGTGCAGGTCTATATACCGTCGCAAACACAATGTCTACCCTCCATCGACACCAAAACACGCCAAGAGTAACCCCACACTCCAGATTCCCACTAAGTTAGTCCCTCCAACCCCGCAATTCTCATTTTCCGACTCGGAAACATCGGAAGAATTTCCGAGAAACCCTCTTTAACCAGTGATTTCCAATCCAAGACCCCTCAGTCGACTTTTCTATCCTTTCGGAAATTCGTTTTACTGCTCGTCATGTCTGAAGAGCACCCGGTACTAAAGCCGAAAAAGCGGAACTCGGCCGATGCTGAGAGTGTTGGCGATACACCTGCTCCACGGAGTAAGAGGGGCAAATACACCTCTGTTGCTTGGTGAGTGATGATGATGATGGGGTTGAGTGAAGGAGTGCTGACCTGGGCAGTGATGATTGTAAGAAAAAGAAACTCAAGTGTATTCCCTCCGAGGATAACGCGTGTGAGAGATGTATCGCCGGTGGATTGACGTGTACCTTTGCGACGAGTGCACAAGCTACCAAAGAAAAACCCGATGAGTAAGTATTCCACTATATCAAAGAATAAACTGACAAGTCACAGCAATCAGAATATTCAAGCTTTGAATCATCAATTATCAGAACTTCGTCAACAAATGTCAGATCTCGTCGGCGTAGTTCGTGAGCTCAAAGACCAGAACCAAAACAACCACCAAACCCTTCCTCACGATGCATCAACCGCCTCATCCCACAACATAGTAACCCACTCCCCCGCCAGCACCGCCCGCGGCGAAATGCCCAAACAGCCTCAATTCGTCGGTCCAACACGCTCCGCCTTTGGCATCCTCGTGAGCGAACGCTCCCTCAATAGAATGGGCGTACCGAAATTCGACTCCATGCCTCCCAGCGGCGCACAATCACCCATCGAACCAGCTCTGGATAGTATTAACGACCTAAGTTTCTGGCACTGCTGCACGGCGAGTGATATCACGAAATATCTTGTTAATTTCCAGGAGGAGGTTGAGTCGGTGTATCCGTTTATCGATATAGCTGAGTATATCGCGCAGAGCAAGGAGATATTGCAAGCTATCCGCGGGGGCGGGGGGTTTGAGGATGAGGGGAGGGTTAGTGGCAAGGATATTGACATTGCAAAGGTGGCGATATCGACGGGGATTTTGCTTGAGGAGCCGAGTAAGCTTGAGTTGGCGACGGCGATTGTGGATTCGGTGCAGACGAATGTGTCGAGTATTCTGAGTCCGCAGGTTGATTTGAAAGAAGTTCAGCTTTTGGCGATGCTGGTAAGTCTGACATGATATTATTAGGTGAGGGGACTGACGATAGTAGAGTATATACTACTTCCACGCAGGTGAAGAGCTATTAGCTTGGCGATCTATCGGCATAGCAGCGCGTCAAGCTCTGGAGATGGGTCTTCATCGGAAACGAAGTCTTTTGGATAACTTCAAAGACACTGATTCTCGACGATTAGCTACGCGGGTGTTTTGGTGCGTGTACGTGCTTGATCGAAGATGGAGTTTCGGAACGAGTTTATCGTTTGCGCTGGTCGACAAGGACGTTGATCCAGAACTACCAAAACCTGTAAGTCTACCGACCAAAGATACTGATAAAAGCTGATGAGAATAGGATGAGGAGTATTTGTATCTTCAGTGCATGGTTGGATATGGACAGCTATGCTCTAAAATCTGGGAAGCCATTCCACCGTTCGGCTCAGCTTCTCAGACTATCCCGGATGATACAGCTGCTATTCTTGATTTAAAAACTCAAGATTGGTTGGACTCTATCCCGCCGCATCTGCGACTTCGTCATCCTCGTCTTGGTCTTGCACCACGAGCCCAACCTCGACTACCCCATCGTTTACGAGCATTATTATACCTTCGTGGGAATTATGCTCGTATCCTTATCTATCGGCATCACCTTATGAGTACGGCTAGCATAGCTGCTAACCCACAGAATGCATGGCTGGTAGTCGACATAGCGCAGGACACCATTCAAGTGCTTGTTCACCTACATGCTACGACTGATATCTACAAGCGACAGCAGAATGTCTTCAATTACTTTCTGCTAAGTGCTTTGGCGGTTATTTTCTTAGCTGTTTGTCACGCCCCAGAGATTTTCTCCGTGCCGTGCAAGCGCACATTCTCCGATGGCGTTGAACTAGTGCGAGGATTATCACGACACAATATCGTGAGCAAAAGACTCTGGAAGAGTATCCGCGGTATGATTCCTCGCATGAACACTTTTGGCTTTCCTCAAAACGGTGAAGACGGGGAACCTCGAAAGGATGATGAAAATGGGGCTACAGCTGAGCAAAGTGTTCCGCAAGTCGACGTCAACGCTGAAGAGCACGTCCCCATGGCAATGCCCGACAACGAGGCCTTTTCCTTCGGTGACATGATTTTTGGCGACGCAGACGTCGCAAACTCTGTCCCCGACATGTTTCAAATGAGCGAGTCCCTGCTCAACCTCTTCAACGCATTTGGCGAGGGTCAGCAATTCCTACATCCCGTCCCAAGCACATTCAGCGAAGAAGGAGAGTACGCTATGGCAGCAGAGCAAGGAAAGGATATATCAATGAGATTCCAAGGGTTAATATAAAACTGCTATTTTTATTTACAAAATCTCATTCTCAAAGTAAATCATCGCCACGCCCTCGTTAACACTCTTTGCAAAAGTTCTTAGTTCAAGATGTGCGGCGCATTGGGTGTCGTAGTAGTTAAAATCATCCTGCGAAGCGAATGTTGAGATGGCTACGATTGTGAAGCCTTGGGAGCGCTGGTCTGCTTTTGCTTTTCCAGCTTGGACTGAGACGATGTATGGTTTTCCGTCCTGTTGATGTTAGAGAAGGGCTGGAGGAGGGGAAGGGAGGGGTTACTTTTGTGGCTTTTTGGGGCATTTGTTTGTAGAGATCGATGAGGTGTTGTTGATCCTCAAGTTTGGGGATCTTGAAGAGGGTTACGCGGGTGATTTTGCCGGACATGATGAATGTGGTGAGGTGGTAAAGTGGGGAGAGGGATGTACGGATATAGAGATGTAAGAATGTGTCTGGAGGTTTGAGGGTTTATATGAAGCGGATGCCTCGGAATTTTAGTAGAGATTTCCGGGACTATGCTAGGCTCCACTGCTGTGCAGGAATACGACGCGAAAAAGTATGTCGGCACTTAGTTCGGATAGTGTCTTGTGGATATAGCTTTTGAGAGAATCATGAGGACATGAGAAGATGGATCACAGACTTGACGAATTCCGAGATGTTCTGATCCGAGACATGATGCTCATAAGATTACTACCCCTAATGCATCTACTACCGTAGTTCGAACCAGTTCAAACAGGTTTCATCATCAGCGACCGTCTACTGACAAGCAAGGTCATAGTATAGGTTCTAAAATATTTACATATCACGTTGTGTAACCACTTAAATGATGCTCAAACAATTTCTATAATCTAAGAAACTAACCCAATTTCCATCTCTAGTCTCTAGGAACAGCAGCAATAATGGTACCCTCACACTCACCAAACCCAACAAGTCCATCCTCAGCATTACCAGACCAGCCCGTGATAGTAATACTATCACCATCCTGAATGAACTTCCTCTCCTCTCCTCCCTCCAACTTGACAAACTGCTTCCCGCCCATCGTCTGCTCAAGAAGACTTCCCTGCGTTCCCGGCTCAAGACCAGAAATCGTTCCTGACCCGAGGAGATCTCCTGTGCGCAGGTTACACCCCGACACGGAGTGGTGGGCGATCATCTGGGGCCAGGACCAGAGAAGGTTCTGGGATGAGACTTGGGTGATTTTCGTCTTGTTGCCCTTTGCAGCTGCATTATGTCAGTGTCGCTGTTTTAACTGAACTTGGGGGTGACTTACTGGTGATAGAAACCTCAAGGTTGATATCAAGAATTGAGTTCTCCCTCTTCTCATCAAGGTACTTCTTCGGCGGCACCTCATTCTCCAAACCCTTCCCTCTAAAGCCCTCCAGCGCATCCGCCAAAACAACCCAAGGACTAATCGTCGTCCCAAAATTCTTCGCATTAAACGGCCCCAGCGAAACATACTCCCACTGCTGAATATCCCTCGCACTCCAATCATTCATAAGAACGTATCCAAAAATATACTCCTCCGCATTATTCACATCAACAGGAGCACCGAGCTTATTCCCCTTGCTGATAAACATACCGAGCTCCAACTCAATATCAAGTCGTGCGCACGGCTGGAATACAGGCTCTTTGGCTTGGGGGTTAGGAAGGACTTGGCCCCAGGGACGGTGGAGGGGTGTTCCTGATACCACGACGGAACTTGCGCGGCCGTGGTATGCGACAGGGAGATGGTTGTAATTAGGCTGCAGAGCATTTGCAGCCCCGCGGAAGAGCGTTCCCACGGTGTGAGCGTGGTTACGACCAGCGAAGAAATCAGTGTAGTCGCCGATACGAAGCGGCAAGTGAGACTGAACATCCCCAATTGGAACCAGAGCTTTTTTTCGCAGGGCTTCATTATCCTTGAGGATTTCAGGATATGGTGTTTCTTGGCGGAAGATATCCTGGAGATAAGCACGTGTAGCTCTGTGCACGGGTCTCCCGAGAGCAGCAAAGTCGTTGAGGGTAGTTTGAGAAAAGACCTTGAGTTGAGCGGCGGGAAAATCAGCTAATTTGGAGAAACCGTTGTTTTGAGCAAAGGCTGAAAGGTCGAGAACATGTTGGCCGATTGCAATTGCAGGACGATGCGTTGGTTCAGCGGATGTTGAGATGATGCCGAAGGGAATGTTTGCCAGTGAGAAGTGGCTTTTAGAAGGGATAGGTAGCCAAGAAGCCATTTTGAAGGAAGATGTTGAGAATGATATAACAATTTGACAACGAAATTTACTGAAAGGCAACACCGGCCTTTTTAATCCTCTGCAAATAAAGGACCCTCTATTTGAGATCATTATATCGCGCTGCAGAGTAGTATTAATGTCGTGATGCTTAATAACTGCATCGCGGGGTCGTTTCGGAAATTTCCATTCTTTCCGAGATGAGTCGGATGGGTCCGGATGTATCAACCACTCGGAAACTCGGGCTTGAACCGAAGAACATTGTTAAATAGAGCCGATTGATAAAGATTTGTTATCTACTCTTTTGAGCATGACATATGTGTTTTGAGTGTTGTTGTGAAAATGCCTGTTACAAAATTTTCCACGCCTGAGAAGTACGAGTACCTCAATGGCTTTGATTCATTCCACGAGTAAGTCCCGCTTGATCTTGAATGTTCAGTGACTAATGAGATAAGATCTGAGTCTATCAAGGGTGCTCTGCCGATAGGCGCCAATTCACCTCAAAAGCCTCCTTATGGGTTGTACGCTGAGAAACTCTCCGGCACAGCATTTACAGCTCCCCGTCATGAGAACCGTCAAACATGGCTGTACCGCATCCTCCCTTCGGCCTCACACTCAACATACAAGCGCTTTAGTGATCCGTCCTCCCCAATTCTCAAAGCGAAATTGAACTATGAACCCCAGCAACTCCGCTGGGATCCCTTCGACATTGATGAAAAAGTCGATTGGGTTCGTGGTCTAAAGCTCGTTTCCGGGGCAGGCGATCCCACCGTTAAATCCGGTCTAGGAATCTACGTCTTCGCCGCGGGGCGTGACATGAACGCCAACACAGCGATGTATTCATCTGATGGAGAGATGCTCATCGTTGCGCAGCATGGCGTTTTAGATATTCAGACTGAGCTTGGACGATTGCTCGTGAGACCAAATGAGATTGCTATTATTCCTCGGGGAGTGAGATACAGAGTTTCGCTGCCTGAGGGACCGGTGAGAGGGTACATTCTTGAGCTATATCAGGGACACTTCCAACTGCCGGAGCTGGGACCTATTGGATCGAATTGTTTGGCGAATCCGAGGGATTTTCAGATCCCTGTTGCGGATTTTGATGAGGACACGAAGAGTACATGGACGATTTTGAATAAGTTCAACAATGAACTTTTTGTTGCTGAGCAGGGACATACACCTTTTGATGTTGTGGCATGGCATGGAAAGTGAGTACCCCTCCCATTCATTAATGTTCAAAGCTAACCTTGATAGATGTAAGTTACAGATAAATGCTAGAATTGTTGTTGGGATATATACTGACCGTCACAGTCTACCCCTACAAATACGACCTAGGCCGCTTCTCCGTCATCGGCAGCACATCCTTCGACCACCCCGACCCCTCAATCTTCACCGTCCTAACCGGCCCCTCCGACCATCCCGGCACCGCCATCGCAGACTTTGTAATCTTCCCTCCACGCTGGCTCGTGCAAGATGATACATTCCGGCCACCATGGTACCACCGCAACACCATGTCCGAGTTCATGGGGCTCATCTGCGGACAGTACGATGCCAAGACCGGCGGTGGATTTCAACCTGCGGGAGCTAGTCTGCACAATATCATGACTGCGCATGGTCCGGATGCTGATTCTTATGAGAGGGCGAGTAATGCGGAGTTGAAGCCTGTTAAGGTGGGGGAGGGGAGTATGGCGTTTATGTTTGAGAGTAGTTTGATGTTGGGGATTACGGATTGGGGGTTGGAGACTTGTAAGAAGGTGCAGCCGGATTATAATAAGCATAGTTGGGAGGAGCTCAAGGTGCACTTTAAGAGGCCGGCTTAGATACGTCGTTTATCCTCACGGCCTCTGAGTATGCAACTTGTAAATTTGATCAATTATAAATTAACAAGAAGAATGACCGTGGTTTTTGTTATATCGATGCATGGTTACTATATAGGCTCTTCTTGACTAACACCATGCGGCCGCTGATCTCCCTGCCACATGCAGATTCTAAGTTTCGAACTAGCATGATGGTATCTTGTGAAGACAGATAGAATTCACTCGGTATGTATATCTTCTACTATTTAAACCAACGCCAGCACCGTCGGTGGCTTTGTATTCTTTGCTATGGGCTTTAGGTATTCTTAAAGTCGATCTGTATAGGATTAAGCTGTATATATAAGTTACAAGTCTTATGTATAGACCTGTCGTATATTTTATGTCTTAGTCGACGACATTTGGCGAATTTTATCACACAGCACAAAATGGAGAAACCAAAACCCTTTGTCCTCTTCTTCAGCCCAGTAAGGCATGCAATGTCAGCATACGAAGAGCTGCAGGATGTCGCCAGAGTCGAGCTAGTCACCAGCACCAACAGGCAAGATTTCTTTGAGGATGTTCAGGACAAGTACAAGGATGTTCAGGTGATTTACAGGACATCCGCAAGTGGTGCCGTTAGTCTCCCTGTTTGACGAAATCTATTCGTTCAGATACATGTTTTGACACGCTTCAGGTCGCCGGGAACTTTGACGCCGAATTCATTGAGCATCTTCCATCGAGCTGCAAGTTCATCTGCCACAATGGAGTAGGTGAGTATTCCCAATTCAACTCTAAGTTAGCCAGCATAATATCCACCGCTACTGCGTCAGGCTATGATCAGATCGATGTCAAGGCCTGCGCCGATCGAGGAATAACGCTCACCTACGCACCAGATCCAGTCACCAACGCCACAGCCGACCTAGCTCTCTGGCTACTCCTCGGATCACTACGACAACTAAACCCATCTCTCAACTCGCTGCGCCGCGGAAACTTCAAGAAGGGCGTGCCCTTTGGCCGTGATCCTGAAGGCAAGGTCCTGGGTATCCTGGGCATGGGCCGGATAGGCCGTGCCCTCAAAGCACGATGCGATCCATTCGGTATCATCACACAATACCATAACCGCTCAGAACTTCCGTCTGACAAGGCAGCCGGTGCGAGATACGTATCCTTTGGAAAGCTGATTTCCGAGAGTGATATAGTCAGCATCCACGTTACGCTGAACGCTGGAATGAAGCATCTCATTGGCGCTGAGGAAATTAGCAAGATGAAAGATGGCGTTGTTATCGTGAACACGGCGCGAGGTGCTGTTGTTGATGAAGATGCACTGGCTGAGGCACTGGATTCAGGCAAGATTGGCTCTGTTGGTCTGGATGTTTATGAAAACGAACCTATGATCAATGAACGCCTTGTGAAGAACGAGAGGGCCCTTCTTGTGCCGCACTTGGGGACGCATACTGTAGAGACGTTGAGGAAGATGGAGAATTGTGCTATGGAGAATGCGCGAAGGGCTGTTTTGGGGGAGGCTCTTTTTACACCTGTGCCAGAGCATGTTGGGCTGCAATCTACCATCTCTTGATCCCATAGTAAGTATGTCAGAGATGTATTAGTCTATTAAATGAGAAACTTCTATGTGTCGTTATTTATCTCGTTTTCTTTGTGTATGCCAGATCACTGGATGTAAGTGAGTGCTGTGAGATGGTTCATCCGCACTGATAGTCCACTGGCTTCTTCATGATGTAATTTGCTTTGATAGGATAATGTTTGTTGGACCATTTACAGTACGTAACTGTTGAGATTCATTGAGATCCGAACTGGACGGAGCTTCCCCGCTTGAGTGCCGTGTTATCCATCTGCACGTTGGAGAGAGACAACGCTAGGTCATCAGATCCACTGACGTCGGGTGATAGATCAACCGAACAAGAAGCTCAAGTCATTCGGTACAAAGCTTTGCCGTCTTTGCGTTACAACCGGATTAAATACCGACTCGCATCATCATTGAGGGTTGAGGATTGCCTATAAAGCTATGCCGTTGTCTTCAGGGTTAGGGGAGGTCATACAAATGTGCTGCATGACTTGATCAACACAACCACCTCAGCCCAGACCAATTAATAACAACCATCCACCATGACAAAGATCGCTCTTCTCGGTGCTGCTGGCCAGATCGGGACCCCTCTCAGTCTCCTCTGTAAAGCTGTAGGCATACCAGTATATAATTACATGCGTTTCAAATGCTGACTGTGAGAATAGAGCAATCTCTTTTCTGAAATTGCACTTTACGACCTTGTTCATACACCTGGCATCGCCACTGATCTCAACCACATCGACACCAAAGCGACTGTTTCAGGCTTCTTACCTGCAGATGATGGTCTGGCCAAAGCACTCAGCGGCGCGGACCTCGTGGTCGTCACCGCTGGAATCGCTAGGAAACCTGGAATGACGCGAGATGGTAAGCAACTTCTTCCGACTAATCTCACTGGACCTTGGAATCAATCAACTTCCTAGACCTGTTCAATGTGAGAACTCCAATCTCTGTTGCCGCCTCTGCAGTCTGCTCACAAAGTGTTTTAGACCAATGCTTCCATCATTAGACATCTTCACCCAAGTTGCAAAGACATGCCCCAAGGCACTTTCGTGCATAATCACCAACCCAGTTAACTCGACGGTTCCCGTTGCAGCGGAGACTTTGCGTGCGGCTGGTGTCTTTGATCCCACGCGTCTTTTTGGCGTGACCACTTTAGACGTCGTGCGCGCGTCAACGTTTGCTGCACACGCTCTTGGCAACGCCGACCCTGCCAGTATCAAAATCCCCGTCATCGGCGGTCACAGCGGTGCTACGATTCTTCCTCTATACAGCCAGGCGCAACCGCCCATCGACTTGGGTGCCGAACTGCCCAACGTCATAAACCGTGGGTGTCTCTTGATGAGCACGGCAGGTAGCTAACAAGCCACAATAGGTGTTCAGTTCGGTGGTGATGAAATAGTGAAGAGCAAGCAGGGAGCCGGCAGCGCTACGACTTGCATGGCTTATGCGGGTTTTAGATTCATCAAGGCCCTCCTTACAGCGAAGGCAGGAGAACTAGTTGTAGAAGAGGCTTATGTTTATGTTTACCTGCCGGGGATCAGTGGAGGTAAGGAGATCGCGGCCCAGCTTCAGGTTGACTACTTTTCAGTCAAAGTGAAGCTGGGTGAGCAAGGAGCACTTGAGGTCCTTCCATTTGGAAATTTGTCAGATGATGAAGCGATTCTCCTTGAAAAGGTTGTGAAAGAGCTTAAGGTGAACATCCAAACGGGGCTATCATTCGCGGGTAGCAAATGAGTACCTGTACGTATTAAAGGTCGGCCAGTTGCCTCTAGCTAGACTTTAGTAAATAGCCAGAGCTAGATTGGCGGGAATGAAGGATAGAGAGGTGCATGAGATGTCGAGACCCGAAACGGTTCCTACAAAACGTCACACATATGGTTAGAAGCAACTAGCACGGGGTATAGAGGCACTGTTGGCGGAATAAGCACGAAAGAACCTGATATTCATTTATACTACCATAGAAACTGGTCTTTGAAGTCTTCTGGTAGTTCAATCATAGAAGAGGCGGCGGTACTTTGCAGCTTATGTGCTTTTTCTGCTGGTATGACCGCCTCAACGGTGTCTACCGATGAAATCTCCATAGGGGGTAGAGATATTGAGCCTGAATCGACCTCATGGTCATGGCGACTTTCAACCGACAGACTATCTTCAGGCCCGACGTGGCTCTCAATATCGACCTCAGGCTGATGATTGATATCGTGGGAATGTCCTACTAGTTGTGATACTTCCCCTGCCCTTTTAGTCGACTGATTTCCAGCCCCGTCTTGCGTGATCGAGTTCCTACTGGCCTCGTCAATCCACCGCGTAACGTCAACAGCAGTCTGAAGGGGAAACCGTTCCCAATGATTCATCAAGGCCAGCATTCTCTGTTCACCAGTGCTATGCTCAGTTGTTGGCTCGTTGAACCCTAGCTCTTGGGTGTTGTCATCGAAGGCATGAGCTAACAGCTCTTCGGCATTTGTTGACTGTAGGACCCGTATCAGAACCATTTCGGTCTCGCGAAGCCGTGTTTCCAAAGCTTTCGTATATCCCTTGGGCGGGCCGCTGGGTGCCGTAAGTATCTTTTATTTTCCGGAGTGTGTTCGTAAGACTTACCGTTTCAAGACAGTTGGCCAAGTACACTGAGAACCAAAGCTTCGACATCTTGAGCATGCTGGCCTTGAAGAATGAGCTCTTGGTTTATTGACACAGAGAGTTGTCCACGTACCTGATTCCGTCGCACTGCAGTGAGGGCACTCATATCAGCACTCAAACTACCACTTTGAGACAGTTTAATCTGTGCGGCTTCATCTCACCTTTTGCTTTCGCGTTCGGCAGATATTGCATGCTGCGCGGCCTCGGGCTGGTGGCATTATTGCTGTGCAAGTTGGCGAATTACCAGCTCAATCACAAGAGCAATAGAAGGCAGTAACTTGTTTCGAGATTGGATTGTTGGTAGAAATTTACCAAGACGAGTCGGTGAGGTCGGGTTGATGGAGTGGCGAATGATCTGAGCTATTAGACTTTGACGCTGATGGAGCGGCTAAAGGTTTTGCCGATGGATTAGCAAGACTTGTGTCAAGTCACTAGAAAAGATATAGAATCATCAGTATTTCTAATTTTAATTAATATCAAAATTCCTGCAACCGGCAAATATGATCCTTCTCTCTAAGACTAAGCCTCGTTTACATTGGGTTGGTCAGAAGAATGCATTATCCAAGGTGGGATCATCCTGATCAATACCCCCCAGCAGTGATTCCCAAGTAATTCCAGCTAGAAGATCGGGCATCCCACTCTCCCAATTGCTTAGTCTGCCTGGATCTTCAATGGATTGGGAGTAGTCCTGGATGGCCGGGCCCGTAAGATTGAAAGGATCGAAGAAGCTATAGCCGAGCGGTACATCCGCAGGCACATTGCTGTTAGTCGCAGGACCTTGATTAGAGGGCTGTCCAGATCCATCGTTGTTCTGATTTGGTCTAGAGCGTGATTCTGAATATAGTCTTGCTCTCTTTCTGGGGCCACTTTGAGAGTTCGCGGCTGGAGATACTGAGTCCCTAACTACATGGCCCTGAACAGAGGGTGAATGTATAGAATTGGATGTGGAGTCCAAGGCCGGTCTCTTTGCTGTATGATCCATCTCCTGGAGAGCTTTAGTAAGATCCAGGAGAACAGCGTGGCAATTTTTGGCAAGCTTCCATCGGTCGGACATATGAAGCAATGCCTCAAGGCACATACTAATCTCTCTTCAGTTTGTCAGTATATACGTCTAAAATTCCGTAGTATGAAAATGATTAGGTTGTTGTGGGACCTTGCACGACAGTCAAAGACACATCCCATCATGAACCAAGATAGTTCATAGGTTTTTCTCACCTCTTGCCTTTCTCCGCCGAGTAAAGCCGCAGTTGGCACGCAAAGGCCAGCACAATGCCGGCCATCCATGTGACGGAGAGATAACCCGGCCAAAACAGGGTATACCCTGCATCATGCTGCTTGCTTATTATTTTAATAATTTGTCGCGCTTCACTGATGCAGATTTGGATCGCAGATTGAAACTCTGGGGTGGATGGCTCTAGAGACAGCCTAGGGCGATGAATTAGAAGTACCAGTTGGCTGTGAAGAAGGAGAAAGTGAGCTGATTCATTGAATACTTGGCTCTGGGTTGCTTCGGTGGTATGAGAAGAGGGATCGAATTCTTGGAGAGATGAGGGCAGTGCATTCCATAATGCGTTGATGTCTGTTTGGAGTGAGAGAATTGACCCGCTGTCAATGGACCGAATGTGGAGAGATTTGTGGAAGAGTTCCAGGGCGCGACCGAGAAGACGTGAGTATTGGACCTGAAAGGACAAGCTCGAATGGCGATTTTGCTTCTGAATAGATTCATCGTCGCTTGTTCCCCTACCAACACCGATTTCACTTTGCCGTGACGTGACGGTGGCATTACCAGACTGATTCCTAGGTGAGTTCATTGAGACCCCAGAAACCGGCGAGGTAAAGTCATCGTGACTCGAAGGAACCGTTGGATGCAGCACCGGGTGATGAAGTTCAGGTCCATCCAGAGGACACACATCTACATCAGAGTCCTGTATCCCCAACGGGTGCCCCAAAGCCTGGGAGAGGTATCGATCAAAGACATAAATACACCAGAACAGCCTCTTTCGAATATCGCAATCATCTGCTGTGAGCCTCGCATAGCGACAAGGACAACGGTGCAGCCCTGCTAAAAAGACTGCGCGCGATAAAAGACCGCTTACGACCGCAGCTGCACGCAGCGACATGCGAGCTACCAGCAGTAGACCAGCAGCAAAGAGAGCTTGGATGGAAACAAAATCGCCCTTGACTGCGAGGCCCGGAATATAAGTCAGCACGTCGGTGGGCTTTTGGATCTCGCATGCGGCTGGGAGCTGGCTGCTGTCATGCAGACCTGCCAGGTTAAAGATGCACTGCAGAATGATGCTCTTCGCAAGTGTCGTCGCTGTGCTGTCTTGGTCAAATAAATCTCCCATGTCCTTGAGAACAGTAGGTCCATGCAGGAACGGGAAGAAGCAATGCCATGTCTGAAAATACGTCATGAAGAGCTGCTTCGCAACATCTGGCTGGGGCGGCCTGCCGAGCCCAGCAAAAGAAGACGCCGGCACAGAGTCGCTGGGTCTCTGCTGCTCATCCTCGACTATGCATTCCTCGGGCGTAGGGTGCGTGGTATCGAGAAGACGAGACGATAGCCGCGAGTTTGCGGTTATGAAGGCTCGTCGGACGGTGTTGACGAAGTAGATTCCGCTGGAGCTGCCGATGAATTGACTCTTGCCCTTTTCTAGTGTACGCAGGGAGCCACGTTCCTGGACGGCAGATGAATCGCCGCTGCTTGTGCGCGACATGCCGTGCAAGTCTTGCTATAGAGGTAAGTGTTATTTGCAGTTGAGATTTGTGGCTCTGAGCTTATTCCAGCAGAGAGAACCTAGAGGTATCACAAGATGGAGACTACTGCGAGTTTCTGCACAGACTGGCCATGTTTGGCGGCGGGGTCAGTGTTGATCCCGTCCGCTATAGTCTACCCCACTACGCCAACCCCCAATCGGCAGCGGCGTACGTATAGATGAAATGCAAAGCGCCCCAATCTCTAGTTGAATGCTAGTTTCTATCTCAGAAATCTGGGGGGAATAGCAGGGGGCAGAATAAAAGTCTAGAGTAAATCTTTAGTCGTTGATATTGTCGTAATCGGAAATAGCGGCCTCTGTTGGCTCTTACGCCGCTCGCTGCCTGGCTGTTTAATTGATGTCTGGACATACAAGTTTGAGATATCGAAGTGAAGTCTCGCTTCCATACTTTGAGGTAGTCGACAACCGTTGAATCGTCTTCTCGCGGGTATGTTGTGGTGGCAAACATTCTTCAAATAGCCATATCGCCAGACACTGAGCTTTTGGGTTTCTTAGCTCAGCAGAAAAGTACATAGTGTCCAATGCAACAGAACAGTGGCGACTTGCAACTGCCCACTGCCTAATGGAAGAAGTTGAGATAACTTGGAAGCCCGGCAGCATTTATTACAAATCACGACTCAATACCACTTACCCCCACTATATCTTCGCTCTACAACGTCCCACGTACCACTCCCCAACTTTCGCTTACAGGTAAGCAAGAGGTCCGTTTCAGGGCCATCGGGAAGCCTAACCGTGATATCAGATATCCTCCATAAGGGAGGAAAGGATGATTCTGGAGAAAAAGTCCCATCAGATCTACTGGAGACCACCTCTTCAGATACTTGTGCTATTCGGAGACATGGGGTTTCGGGCCGGACGACCTCAGCGGCGATAAGGGCTCCTGTTGATCCCTCCCATATACCTTCCTGGTGAGTCTTTGTCGCCAGCAGGGACAGCGCGTTTCGCCTTATCTGAGGATCGCGGCATTTTACGGCAGTGTAGTATAGAACTGGAATGAGACCTAGATCACTCGTGAAGGGGAAATATTGGCTGCAGTGACTATGCGGTGCTGCGCGCCTTGAAGTGCAAGGTTTGTATGTCTCGAGCAGTTCATTTGCTGTAGCGATGATGGAGGCAAACTGTGGGATGTGGTGGTCGAAAACTGATTCATCTCCTACGTATAAAGCCGTAGCCATCATGAGATTGGCCATTGTGTGATACACTAAGAGCAAGCGTCGAGCAATTTGTTCCGGATTTGAGAGCGGCGGTTGGTGTGAAGATGTTGTCCTCGCCCGCCAAGTGCGGTAAGCTTGCAACCAAGAGTACAGGTCTCGTTGCAGTCGTTGTTGGATGGAAAGACTATGGAAAAGTAGGCTAGGGTCGACAGAGGACTCGGCATCACTACCCAAGTGCTGCAGCCGATACGCTTGGGTTATGAGACGATCTCGGTGCTGTCTCGCTTCGTGTAGTGAACTCAGTATCAGAAGACGCTCGCCATTCTCACAAATACTTGGGCAAGCCTGGTCATCTGTGGTGATATTGAGCAATGGTCTGGCTTGGATGTCAAGTCGACTGAAGGCTTCTGCAAGCCAATCATCGATTGGATCGCGTGAAGGCTGCCGCACCGAATTGTACGTAGGATTTCGCAGTATACACAATCCATGCTGAAGATGCCGAAGACCTTGAGCTGGATGCTTCTGGAGGTATTCGATGATAATAAAGGCAAGACAGGCGATAAGTGTCACCCGGGTATGCGTCCTGCTTCCATCCAACTGCGAGACACCCCGCCAAAAGCTAGTCAACGAGCTGATGGCAATGTTGTAGTATTGTAGGGTGGACGACTCGAGGTTATCATCTATACACTGAGAGTTTATGGGTTCCATGTCAATGCATGCCCTTTGGTGTGCAGCGCCCAGTGCCAAGACACAATTGAGGATGACGGGTTCATTGTAGCATGCCTGTGGAATCAGACTTTCCCAAAAAGGAAACGGAAATATGCCTTTAAACCTGGCGCGCATGAACCACTCTAGAATGCGGCGATCCTGTGCATTGAGACGCCTCAGGGGGCCCAAGTTGCTGGGCTGGTAAATCTCGAGGCATGGAGTCGCATCAGCATGTCCGCCACCCCAGACACCGTACCCACTGCATTTGCGGCCGGTAGAGATACAGCGCCGGCATGATGGCCGCTGTTCGTCAAATTTTACTTTGCGTGCCTTGCAGGTGTAGCAGCCCGTCTTGACGCGCCGGATTTCCCGGTAGGACGGTAGACGCCGGGAAGTGCAAGCGAGCCCATCCATGGCTGCTTCAATCCCAAGACTTGTTCGGCAGTTGTCAGATGGATCAGGGTGAATTTCACAGTGATGAGGAGAGGAGAAGGATGGAATGACGTGAAAGCTCTTCGCTAGAGAAGACATGCACTCGTGTGAGGTGCGTGCTACATTAGCTCCGTCGGAAAGCTGGTACGGTCATTGGCTCGGCTTCTATGTCGTGGCCGTAGCCCAAATCTAGGCGGAGTTTTCACAAAGTACTCCTCAGTCCAATACCTCACTTAGATTTGGGTAATCCTACCGCCATTTATCGCATTCAATACGACCATGTTTCACATCCGAGTATCCACATGCCCAACTGCCGTCGGGAACTTACCAGAGACTTGGCCAATTGAATGGTTGGCTTTTCGAAGACGCTAATAAAGATGATTTCTGTTCCGGTAAGTTTCCGCGCCGCTTTATTGACCAAGCGGGGTTGCAGAGCTACTGCGGAGGATCATTAACAGACCATCTCTAATAAACTCCACGAGCATTTTGAAGTACTGCGGAGATTAAAGGATAATACGAGTTTCGCTCCTCGGACTTAGCGGGTTTAAACCTCAATGAGATATGTTGGTCAGACAACCTGTTCTAATGCTTCTCTTTTCGAACTGATGGGACTCTTATGGTATATGTAAGGAGTCCTCTATAAGGTAGTCGCCGAGACAATGTTAGATGCAGAAATCACATAGTTAGACGTAAGAGGACTTGTATATAAAAGACAAACATTCCCTCCCTCTAACAGATGATAATACCACAGCTCATACGATAAGATACTACACACTTCACACACTTACACTTCAATCTATCGTTCTTTTCAGGAAACACCATTTTCATCTCTACCATGTCATCAGATCGCCTTCGCTTTGATGACCGAGTCGCTATCGTTACCGGCTCTGGTCGTGGCCTCGGTCGAGAACACGCCCTTTTACTTGGTCGACTCGGCGCAGCAGTTGTCGTGAACAGTACCACGCAAGCTACTGCTGATAAGACAGTCCAGGAGATCATCAGTGCAGGCGGCAAGGCGGTATCTCACGTTGGAAGTGTAGTCAACAGGGACGTGGCAGATGCTCTCTGGTCGACAAGGCAATCACTACATTCGGACGTGTTGACATTGTCATCAACAATGCCGGATTCGCCAAACGAACGCTCTTTGAGTCTACCACCGAGGACTTCTTCACTGAAATGATGGATGTTCATGTTAGAGGAAGCTTCAACGTTACGCAAGCGGCTTGGCCTCACATGAAGAAACAGAAATACGGTCGCATCATCATGATCACCTCACACTGGATTTTCGGGAAGGAAGAGCAAAGCATCTACGCAGCTGCCAAATTCGCCTTAATCGGGCTCACAAGTCTAACCACCAAAACCACCCTAGCTATAACACTAAGCTAACTTAGAAAATAGTATTATTAACTATAATATACTAACTAGCTAATAAAAAGGCTAAGAAAAGTAGGTTTAACTAAAAGATTATATTATTATTAGACCTAGTTTAGTATATAATAAAAAAGAAATTATTACTTAAAGGTTTTTCTCTCATTAATTTAATATTAAGTTAAGTATTATATTTCTTTAAGGCTAAGAAAAAGTAAATTATTTTGTAAGTTTAGTACTATAATAGATTAGTATATATATTATAATATAAGATATTTTTAGATTAGTTCTAAGTAGCATAGCAATAGAATTACATTACAATCAGGCTTACAAAGATTCTCTGCATTGAGGGCAGGGAGTACAACATCTCTGTCAATGCAGTCGCCACAGCAGGATTCACCGACCAGGTCGTGGCAAACAGTGAGGCCAACCAGGGTCAAGAACTCATGAAGCAGTTCGTCCCCGCGGCCCAAGCCTCTCCCGCAATTGTATGGCTCGTACATGAAGATTGCAAGGTTACTGGCGAGATTGTTGGTGCCATGGGAAAGATTGTGACTCGCATTTTTGTAGCTGAGACGCATGGCTTCCAGGGTGCTGCCGGGGAGGAATGGACGCCTGAGGCTATACGAGACAACTGGAATAAAGTAGACGATGGAAAGGAATTCGGTATCTGGAAAAGTACTGATGAAATGGGAGCAGCAGTCTTCCCCCGTCTTATGGGCGCCTAGTCTAGAATCATTATCAAAGGTTTGAGAAATCCATTGAAAAGAAGGATAGAAAAATGAGATTAATCTTTAAAGGGTCTAAATACAATCCTGTCGTGAAAACCCGTCTTAATGTCGAGCTGCTCCCTTCAACTCCCGTACAGACTCATACATCTGCCATGTGCTCTCGCGAACACGTCGACCCCAAATAGCACAGGGGATGAATAGTAGGCAAACAGCGGTAGCGACACATCCGCTGATTATGAAGAGCTTTGAGATGCCGATGGATGCTATCCAGCCGACAACGCCAAAGGGAACTCCAATGGAAGGAATGTTGCGGATAAAAGTAACAGAAATGAAGGCTTCTGCTGTAAGCTGGGGTCTGTTAGTCGCTGTCTTGCAGGGTTGGTTGGGCAGACTTACGGTTTGGTAAATATCAATGATGATGGTGCATGAAATATCGATCATGGACGCCATACCAAAGCCAAACATTGCACCGCCAATGCTTGGATATATCCAATGCCAGCCCTATCACACAAGTTAGCTCATAGACCCCTTAGCTTGGAACAGATCACTCACCTTATCAGCAGATATCCCAAAGAAAGCTAGTCCCCCACCCATAAGAAGCGCCGGCAACAAAAGAATATACAATCTCATCTCTGGTTCGAAAATCCCCTTATTCCTCTTCGCCAACTTGACAACAACCCAATCACCCAGCACACCTCCATAGACACTACCCAGAAAGTTCCCCACAAACGGACCCAGCGACATGAGTCCTACGCCCGCTGTATTAAAGTTATAAGGCGGTGCGGAGAAGATCATGGAGATGGATGATGTGAGGAGGATGAGAAAAGCGACGCAGCTAGCTACTTGCAGCGCTGAGAAGAGAACGTGTGGAAAGAGGAACATCTTGAGGGGGATGAGATAGTTCCGCCAGAGGTGTTCGTCTGTGCGTGTTATGAAGCGCATTTTTTGTTTGTATGTGACTCTTGGGGGATGAGTCTCTGAGCTGATGTCTGAGTCTTGAGTGTCTGCTTGAGTTGAGGAATCCTTGGAGTTTTTGAGGGTAGGTGGGCCTTGGCTTGAGGTGTTGCGTGTTTCGCCGATCGTGACGGGGATGAATTTTGTTTCTTCGAAGAAAAAGATGAATAGGAGGAAGAGGACGGTTAGGAAGATGCCGGTGGTGTAGTATGTCCATCGCCAGTCTTGAGCAGCTGCTTGAACACCTACGATGCAGGGACAGACGAACTGGCCTACCATAACAGCCATGATATAAAACCCATTGGCAGTACCTCGTTGATGAACAAAGAACAGGTCTGCAATCTAACTCAATCAGCACCCTTACCACCAAGGATTACATTGTGTCAACTTACTGTGATCTCCGAAATAGTCTCATTAATACTCGCCGCCAACCCCGACAGGAAATTCGTAACATACATCTCCCCCACCGTCTCCATCCTGCCACTCCACCACGACACAGCAGCCATGAGCCCAGTAGATAGTATATAGCAAGGACGCGACCCGTATTTCCGAGCGAGCGGGATGAAGAGGAAACTTCCGAGGGCGAGACCAGCTGAGTTGAAGGCGACGCCGTAGTTGAGTTGGTCGTAGGTTACGTGCATGTCGATGATCATTTGTTGCCAGAGGACCATTTGCATGACGATGCTGGAGTTGTGAGTACTTACTGAGAGAAGGGGGAGGGGAGGAGTCATACGCTGAGAAGAATGCTACTGTTACTGCGAGGACAAGGGTGAAGTTCCATGCTTTTCGGCGCTTGCTCCAGTTCTGGGGATGGTTAGTTTGTAATAGTTGCAGAAGATGGAAGGGACTGACCAAGGGATCATTGGGATCTTGTGAGGGCGTTGGGACGAGGATAATCTCGGAGCGACCTGTATAACACGTCAGTATAGTATGGTGACTGCTGGCGATGCGGATGCACTGACTCAGGAGACGGGAAGTCCCAGGAGGAAAGCAAAACTCGCTATCCATCTTCGCTGATAATCGAAGAAAAAAGCAAAGTATAAGAGAGATGCCTGTTAGGTCAAGCCTGCTGTTCTCAAACAATCCCTCGAGGATACCCCAGATTTATAGGAATCCCTTTCCCGGTCTCCCCCATCCCATCAAAATCTTTGACCC